>ARYC01002133.1:0-13021 GCA_000711775.1 Oxytricha trifallax
AAAAGGGGATTCTTAAAGATGAAGCTAATAGGGACTCCGTTGCTCTCTCAGCGGGAAGGAATAGTACAGCCTCAGCATCAGTTTCGCGGCCTCTATCTGCTCTCTAGGCTACAGCAGTGGTTTAATGGGCTTCCTCAGAAAAGGGTCAAAATACTTACATTGGGAAATAAGGCATTTATGGACTTTCAGTTTTGCCGACGAAGTAAGGGGCGAACCTTCGAATGGTGGGTGGCCAGTGTCACCACGCGATTCACCATGCAAAGACGGAGGGAGATAGAGTCTCCGACCAAGACATCCATCCCAGGGGCCGAGATAAGTGAACAACAATATTTGGAGGACCACCCTCTGGCAGTAATCGAGCATCTTTCGCACATTTCCTGGATGTATTTGTGATGCTGACCATTTAAGCGAGTGTAATTCGTGCGAATCTCTCAAGTCAGCTGTGCCTTTCATGTAATGGCCAGTGCTCTTTCCCCTGTGTGCGGCTGCATGCCCTATACGATTTCCCGTGTTGTCTAGAGGAAAGAGATCAGTCTTGATACCTGTAGTGGTAGATGCCAAACTAAGGATTCCTGCGATCCCCTCTATTGCAGAGTGCCCACGCTGGCTTCGTTTTTTTTACACATCTCTAAACCATTCGTGCGCTGCCTTAATCACCAGAGTACCAGTGTATGAGTGAGTATCTTACTGTAAGTAACCGTTAGCATGAAACCCGTCTCAGGGGGCAGTATATATAAGCCTCTCTATAACTAATACTCTTTCAGTCATTGCGTTTACACAAGCAGTCTCAAATCGAATGCAGTTGCCACATATTGCTCTTCTTACTCACAATGCACCAAAGACTACTTGACAAATGCTTTCACCATCCTACCAACTGTTCAAAGAGTCACAAGTATTGTCGGTATCGCAAGAGACGGGCGAATGATTGTTGGACTATACAAAGCCACTGGTGTTTTATGGCAGCCATGTGATGTTGACGAATGTAACGGTGTGATTATAGATGGTACTTTCGGCTATGGCTCCACTCTCTTCTTCCCCTGCTTTCCTGCCTCGTGGGCTCCCCGCTGGTAGTCCTTGCACACTGTTGTCACCACTGTAAACCATTAGTACTGGTCATGACCTTCTTATCATCCTGGATCAGATCACTGTCTATGGGAGGTCGCCATTTATAGCTGTTAGTAATAGCCTTTAATTAGGATTAAAGTTTAACCCAGATCAGTCTATTAATTTGGTTGCTTTTTAATTTCTGAAGGCCCCCCTATATATATATATATATATTGTACTATGTTGATTAAACTAAAAGCAACCAAATCTCTTTACAATAATAAAAATATTAAATTTATTTGAATTTGAATTTAAAATAACAACCACCTTATTCAATCACAAATCATACTTTTATATATATATAAGTGGAATAATTTAATATAAAATTAGAGCAAGATTTATCGACTATATCTTCGTTATTTTTCAAATTTTTATATTAGCTGCTGCTTTCATTTCCCTTTAAAACCACTAGATTTTCATCATCAGCTGTTAAAATAAAAAATACAATATGTTAAATTTTTTAATTTGGCTTAGTAATGGAGTTTTGGGTCAAGAAAAGTAAATTAGTTTCACCTATATATTATACATCGATATTAAAATTAATTAACTTGAACATCAAATTAATTGGTTAGAAATTAAATATATTATAATAATTTTATTATAATAATTATAAAAGAATGAATCAAGGGATAAAAATGATTAAATAAAATAAAAAATACCTAAATAATTTTAAATTAAAGTTTAAAAGAGCACTTCCAAAAAATTATTAAAACCAACGTCCTTATTCTTTAATTTTTTATATATTTTACTGACTAAATTTTATATTAGGCTTATTTTATTGTTAATTATTGAAATATTAAGAGGTTGACGTGGAATAAAAATTATCATTAAATTAAATTAAAAAATATTATAAAAATTAAATATAGTTGATAGATTACAATTTTTATATTTCAATACATCCAAGATTAGTTATATCTAAAAATTTATTATAAATTAAAATAATTCGTTATGGAAGAATGAATTTATTTTTTCTTTTGAGCATACCAAAAAAAATTATATAATATTTTAAAGATAGCTAGATGAAAAAAATTTAATCTTAAATTAATATTAGGAAAAAATTAATTGTTAATAAAAAAATTACAATATTAAATATTTATGAAATATATAACGAAATCTTTCCTTTTTCAGTTTCATCATTAATATAATGAAATTTATTCTAATCTTTTTATATGTCCTTGCGAAACTATTGTCCAGAGACACCTTTGATTATATTGATAAGATCCCATTAAAAAGGGTTAAAGATTTTTTTTGGTATTAAACATTTTTTAGAGCACCCAAGTTCCCCTTAATTCTGATTATAAGTATACTTATTCATAAAATAAATTATATTTTTTATTAATTAATTATAAGTAAATTATTAACATGCCATTTAAATTTAAAATTGGAGAATTTCATCCAATTATAATTTATTAAATCTTTAATTTAAATATTTAAATTAATTTCCTCAATCTGTTATATTTACCGATATTATTATTAAAATAGTTGTCAAAATTTGATAGTGATTAGGAATTTAACATTGTAGATGAAACCTTCTGGTTTTAATTTTATAGGTTGCTCAAGAACCCACTTTATTTTTAAAATAAATTTAAAATGAATTATATTCCTTTTAATGTTTTAAATATAAGAATATAATATATAATCATATTAAATAATCAATCAATAAAAAACTTTGAATTTATTTCTTGAGACTCAGAATTTATTCTTTATTTTTGACAAATTTTTTAGATTTTATAGAATATTTGATTTGAATAATAATTGATTGATATATTATTTAAATATTAAATGTTAATATAATTATTTTATATTATTTTATTTTATTATATCTTTCTATTATTAAATTCTCGATTTACTATAAATTTATTATTACTTTAATGTTTATTATTTTTATTTTAAAAATCTAAACTTTAAAGATTTTAAATTAAATCCTTTTCGCTCAAATATTAATTTATTATGTCAGATAAATAAAAAGTTAACTAAAATCATAAATATTAAATTTATATATAGTATCATTCAAAAGTATTAATTTAGTTCATGTGATTAAAAATTAAAGTAATTAATGAATTTTAATTTTAATTGAAAATTAATATTAATTTATCATTCTCAATAATTTAAAGAAGATTCATGCTATAATATTTAATTAATAAAAGAATTATAATTTAGTTGAAAAAATTTAAATAAATGGATGTAAAATAAATTTTATGGGATAATTTAAAAAAGACAAAACAAAAATTATAAAATACTGCTTAAGTGTACATTTATCTTTATAAATTGAGATAATTATAAATATAAGTGTTATTTTTTTTACTAAAGCTATTTATATTTTCTCAAAGTCAATATCAAAATTTGAAGGATTAACTTTTATATCAATAATTTAGACAAAGAAGGAGGATGGCAGCCATTAATCAATTTTAACTTAGGTAACTGTCACTGGATTTGATGTTATATCAAATCTTGTCTCTAATTTTTAATAAATCATTCATTTATATCATTTAATTTTAAGATTTCTATCAAGTAATTGAATTATCAACTAAATTCGGATAAATTTGACAACAACTAATTTGAAATTTATCATTTTAAGAATACATTTGATTTAGGAATTTAAATTAATAATTACATAATTATAATTGGAGGCAGTTTTCTTATTTGAAACCTAGACAATATTGTACTTTTTTTATATTATATTCAAAAATCATTTGGACTTTACTATTGGCTTAATCCTATTCATGAAGAGAGATAAATTTACTTTAATTTTCATTATTTGTTAAGATGATTATAACGCCTAAATTAAAGTGGATTTATATCTCTTCAGGAATATGATAGAGGGAAGAGCCAATAGTAAAGTCCAGTTAATTTTTGAATTTAATTTTTTAAAAAAAGTAGGAATGTAAATATTGAAAGAATACATATTTTTTTAAAAAATAAATTCATGCAATTTGTTTAAGTTTCAAGAAAGTTAACAGCCAAGTATTTCAAATTTTTTGAATTTAATTTATTTTATTTATTTTTTTCCCAAATCAATTGCATTTCTTCAATTATAATAAATAATAATAATCATAATAATAATAATAATAATGATAATAATAATAATAATAAGATCACATTGAGGCCTCTAGGTACCCCCGATCTAATAAGCTAGGTAGTTTGTAAGGGTCTAGCCCTTTTATTCTTAATATATAAAATATATCATCTTATCTGTTAAATCTCTCTGGTTGTCTCAATTAGATTCTGATTTTTAATTCAATCTAATTTTTCTCTTTCATCTGAATAGTGAGTTCTTGTGGGGCCATATCTGCCTTAACTACACTCTTTCTTAGTAGAATCTGAGTAAGTACTCCTTTAACTCTCTCCTCTTCTTCTCCATTGATGAAATGTCTTCCATCACAGACTCCAAATTCTACAAACTCTTGAAGTTCTTACATTATTTCATCGAAGGATCTCAATGATCTAAAATTCTTTTCGAGGCAGTCTATGAAATTACAGACTGGACATCATTTCCCATTGACTTTTAATTCGTGCATCCCTACTTCTTGAAGTATCTTTTTTGAGTTATTATTAAATATTATATATCAAGTCCCAAATCTTTATATATTACTTTGTAAAATCTCTAGAAATTATATTGGATCATATCTAGATTCAGTCTCTAGATCTAAGGGGTTTAGGGATCTAGGGTTTTCAAATGTTTTTTCAGGCTTTGGGCCTGAGCTTTTATTTATATTCTTTTTAGTGTTTTATTTTGATTTTTTTTGAATATATTGGTAAAGTATAATTGAATTAGGAAATTTGAAAAATAAAAAAGTAACTGTATGAATAATTAATATTAACTGCAACTAATTACATATGGCTTTAATGATAACTTGATTTGACACACTTTTAATTTTAGTCAGTTATATTAAAATTAATTATGACCAAATTATAGCATTGTACCATTGTACTAAAATTTTTTTTAAGTTTTTTTTATATTAGGGAGTAACTTAAAAACAGTTCAAATTGTACCATTGTACTAAACTAAGAATATAGTTTTTTTAATTGCAGATTGTACCAGAATGGGTGAATGCAAATTTAATTTAAAATCATTTAAGCAATTATATAGGAGCCACTAATAGCTTTAAATTTATAGAGCAATCTACATCACTCTGCTTAATCAGTATTCACTTTACTTACTCCTCTCATGCACCATCTATGATTGTCAGTCCCTCGATCATCAACTCTAAGTCCCCATCTTCCATCAGTTGTTTTCTCATGAACACTGCATGTTCGATCTCGTTGAACCGAAACTTTTCATCTTGCCTCTGTATCTGACTCGTGAATTCTGACTTTAGCATCAAAGCTCTCAAGCGCCTTGCTACCCAATTTACTCATACTCTCAAATGGTTGCTTATCAGTGGTGAATTAGAAAGTGAGGGCATGGATAAGTCTGGTGGTATTACTGGAGACAGCTGTGATCGCTCTCGTGAAACCCTACTTCTCATCTTCTGGCTGAATATGGAGCACAAAAATATGTCGTTCATTTGGTGTTTAGTCTATCTTCTGATTTTACTTCTCCATTGCTACTGAGCGTGGTGCTTGGCTGCTTATTCTTATGAGCTCACTTATATAGGAATACTCTGCCACCCATTTCAACATTCATTTTGTTTTAGTTTAATTATTATTAATTTAATTAATTAAATTTACATTCACCCATTCTGGTACAAACTGCAATTAAAAATGCTATATTCTTAGTTTAGTACAATGGCATAATTTGAACTGTTTTTAAATTACGCCCTAATATTAAAAAACTAAAAAAATATTTTAGTTCAATGGTATAATTCTATAATTTGGTCATAATTAATTTTAATATAACTGACTACAATTAAAAGTGTGTCAAATAAAAATATGATTAAAGCCATATGTAATTGTGCCAGTTAATATTGTAGGAATACATTTGATTTGGGAAAATAATTTATAATTCAAATATTAAAATATTAAATTCGTGGCAGTAAACTTTCTGGAAACCCTGACAATATGGTACTTGTTCGATAGAGAAATCAAAATTAGCTGGACTTTACTATTGCGGTACCCCTCTATCGCATTCCTGAAGCGAGTTAACTCGACTTTAATATCTGCATTAAACAACTAAACAAATCACCCAAAATTAAAGTCGAGTTAACTCGCTTCAGGAATGCGATAGAAAGGTACCGCAATAGTAAAGTCCAGCTAATTTTGAATTCTCTATAGAACAAGTACCATATTGTCAGGGTTTCCAGAAAGTTAACTGCCACGAAATTAATATTTTAATAATTAATTTAAAATATTTTCCAAAATCAAATGTATTCCTACAATATATATATATATATATAAGTAAATTTATTATAAACAATGTATGAACAGATTAATTTATAAACTTTTATCAACAGAAGAATTATATAATTTAAAAAAGTATTAAAATTCTATTGATATTTAAATAAATAAAAAAATATCGGAAGAAAGTTTGGAGCCACAAATATATTAAATAATTATTATAAATTAATTTTGGAGTCATTCTCTAATTTGATTAATTTATTCTTATTAAATAGGAAATTAAAGTTGTGACGCATTAGAGTTTTCTTGGAGGTGGTGATTCCTTGGAAATTATGTACTTTGGAGTGTCCCTATTTAGTAATAAAAAGGGGGTGATTACGTGCCTTTTTTTGGTTCCAGGAGTTCCTCTCTATATAGTCTTGTGAGGGAGGTATTTTTATTTCTGAGGTTTTTTGGACAGTAATTTATCACTCATGGTGAAGTGAGGTCTTAATTAGAGATGTGTTAGTTTACTACTGACTAGATTTCTTCGGTCTGGTTTCAGGCCAACTTCAAGGTAAAAATTTGAATATGACAGAGAATGGACTTGGTTTTGGTTTGTCGGAGCTTGGTCGTATCTAGGAGCTAGTCTACTTTTATTCAAATATCTTGACCATCCAGTTGCTAATTAGAAAATTGAAGCAACCTTATTGATTGAGGGTGAGTGCTCCTATGCTGCGAGTAAAAGACGGTTTCCCTACGGGTTGGAGGGCTAGTAAAAAAGTAAGTTCTGACTTAAGCGTGTCAAGACTGTATACTCTATGATAATGGCCATTCGTCAGAGTATAGTTGTACTTCTTTCTAAGTACAAATGAAGGTTCTAATTCCACAGAAGAGGCTTTACGACTAGACGAGGTGAGATTATCACTTGAAGTTTTGAAGGGTTCGTCTGGTCCCCCACGTTCCAACCCAATTCTATTGATTTTTTAAGATAATTATTATTTCTTAAATTATAAATTTTTCTTAAAATAATTTACGTAATTAATACACAATAACAGTTTTTAGTTTTTTTTAAGGTTTCAATCAGGTATTACTATATAATCTAAATTAAGGAAAACAAACTAAAAGCATTAATTTAAAAAATAATATATAGAATTTGATTAACATATCTTGGTAATTTGATTAAAATTTTTATTATCATATTGATTTAATTCACCAAATTACGTGAAAATAGAGCGGATACAAGGACCTCTCCTCAACTAAAAGGTTACAGTCACTTGTTACAGTCCTCGTAGCTCTTAAGAACATATAACGATAACCACAGTGAACTTGCCATCTCATGAAAATGCATGATTTTAGGTTTACGTCAAATGACGCAAAAGTAAGCTATGATCACGGCCACCCAACAAAATCAATAGAAACAAGTAAGCGTGGTCATATCCTCATAGTCTTCTCATCATGGTCAAGGTTCTACTTGACCTCAATTGAAATCCATTTTTACAATAATCTGAGGTTAATGTCCATGTTTAGACTGTCAATATTAATGGAGGAATAATATTCACCTAAGACGTTATAGATACTTTTATATTAAGTTATTGACTAACTCTGTCTGCAATCAAGGAACTCTTTCTGTTTTCTTGATTTTATATAATTTTAAGAAGAATCTCACAATATGATAATAAATAGACATTGCACCTTACATTACCACGGATTACTTCAAATAGCTATTGATAAATTGGATTATGACTTGATCTAAAAATTCATGAAAAATAAGAGGAGATGACTTGTTTACTTCAAAGCAACGACAGCACTAAAAAATAAAATAAATTAACTTTGTGCAGATATTGTAAATCTTTATGGATCCTATATTAAGCAAATAGTCATCGGATACATTTGCAGTCTTAGAATAGCTAGACATAAGCTAAATGCTTAAAATATTTTTAAATTAATTTTACATTTTTAAATTGCTTTTCAAGATAAAAAAACTAATTATAAGATTTTAAAAGGGTTAAGAGTACATATTATGATATATAATGCTTCTTATCATTAAAAAATAAACTTTTATTTTTTCTTCATTAAGACTCATTATTTGTCCCTTTGATCGAATAAAAAATAATCGAAATTTTTCTTTTTTTAAATATTATTTTATAAATTAATTTTCTAAAGATTTATATTGATTAAATGTTTCTTTTAATTTAGGGTTAAAAATAGCATAATAAGTTTAATTTCAGATAGTTTATTTTAAGACTTAGATAATTAGTCATGCATATTTTTTTAGATGATTATGAATATAAAATTCTTTAAAATTTATAAAATACCAGAATTTAAAAAAATTAGCAAATTAATTTATAATAAAAATCTTTAGATTATATTGTAAGAAATTGAAATAAAATTAAAAATAATTTTTACAATATGACTTAAAATGACTGTAAGTAGATTATATTAATATCCATCAAGGCTCAAGTTCCTCAGAAAATATAAATAATGTTATGTTAAGATGTGAGAAAAAAATTATTATGGATAAAAGTATATGAACTTGTTGAGGGATATGAGTGCCCTAAAGGAAATTTATAAAATTTGGAAAGAATGAATTTACTTTATTTTTTTCCTAATAAAAAGTTTTAAATAACTAAATTGGCAATAAATTAAATTTAAATTCATGATGTAAATTTTCAATTTTGTTCATTAAATTTAAAAGGTGTAACTAACAATTATATTGAAGAAATTTAGTTATATTACATTTATTTTATTTTTTAAATAGAATAAAATGCTTTATTTAGTTAATTATTTATAAATGACTTGAAATAAATTAAAAAGAATGAAAATTTTATCAAATAAATAAGTTAATAACCTCTTTTATATATGTTATGATTTACTAAGCAATTGATTTTCTTCTTATAAATTAATTTACTGTGATATTGTTAAATTTTGTTCCTTCTATATCACTACTGACATCTCAATCTACTGTTGATAATATTTATTAACCTCTTATGGTAGTCTTGAACACATTCTTAAAATCCAGAGAGATTATTAAACTGGATGTAAAACGATATTTTATTCAAGATTTCAAGAAGGAATAATAGCTCATCTTTGTGATATCGGTTGAGTCCCATTTACAAGCCATTTATAATTTATTCTTCAGGGATTTGATATAAAGTGCAAACAGTTCTTTGACATCTAGCTGCTCTATAAATTGAAAGAGTTCTTCCTTTCTCTTTTCTTTATAATCTCTTGATTGCTGACACCTAGCTGCATGTTAACAAGTTGCTTGCTTTTGTCTCCTACTCTTCTTTTAATTTGTTCTAAGTTTCTAGCCAGTTTCTCTGTTCACTGGCTTTCATTTCCTCTTCTTTCCTCATCTATTCCTCCTAAATGTTTTTGGATCTCTCAATAAGAATTCCTAGTTCATTTTTCTTCATACTCTTTGATCTATTCTATCTAGCAGCAGCCTTCTTCTCATCTACCTTTTGCTTTTGTTGTTTCTAGACCAAGACTTACTCCATCATTTTTTTGGTTTCTTCTCTGGCACGTTTTCCTTGTTTTCCTTGAGCTATTTGTCCTTTTCCGTTTGTAATTTATTCTTCTCTGTATCCTCTTTGTTCTTGCCGTCTTTGTCCACTCTCATCTTATCCAACTGGCCTTTCATCATTTTCTTTCGCATTTAAATTTTTTGATTGTCTAATAACTTTTGTTTGTCATAATTTTCCTGCTTTTTATATTTCTCTTCAAGAACTTTATTAACTATTTTTTATTTTTAAAGCAATTAATAGCCTAGAGGTGGTAGTTTATTCAATCAGTTTTCCACTGAGTAGAGCATCTCCTCAAGAACACATTCTGTCTCAAGAACTGTTTATCTCATGAGTTGTGGGGCATTGGCTACCACTAATTTCAAGTCAACGCGTAACTGAGGTTTAAGCAATAAATTATTGGCTTCTTTTGAATTGAGGGTCTAGGCGATTTAAAAAGGGATTTGTTAGTGCGGATATTGAGAAAATAATTTTTGGTTACTGTTGTTCTGCCAATCATTAATCTGTTATTTGCTGTATACTGACCGCCTCTAATGGGATAAGCATCTATTGAACTTCTTAAATTTTGATTTTATCTTGATCTAGTCTACTTTTTAGGAATGACTGTAGACATTCGTTTATTATATAGATATTTATAGGAATAAAGCATAATTTTAATTTTAATTTTTATATTCCATAGATCTATTTGGGATTTAAAGGAGTTGAATGAATCTCATTTATGACTTGATCCCTTGCAACTTATTTAAGATTTGGCTTTACTCTAACAACTTCTTTAATTTTAGATATTGGTTCTTAGAAGTGAAATCCAAACAGCTCATTTAGAAAGCCATCCAAGACCTCGTAAGCAACCCTTTTAGATTCATAAATTGGGTTGTAAGCAGTAAAGAGTAATTATTAACTACTTCTTTATCAACTAGCTTTTTTGAAACCATCAGGCAGCGAATAAGTTCTATCATTTTAAATTCTCTTTTTTAATTCAATGAGCATTTTTAGTCCCCAATATTTTATTAACTTGAATCTTCAAAAACTATGAGTTACAACCAATCTTCTATGAGATAGTTTGAAATGATCAAATAATAGCTTCGAGAACTCTGATGGACTAATTTAAGCATCAAAACTGTAAAGATGATCAACCAGTTAAAGCATGAATTCTTCGAAACCTTCAAATTCTAGAACACTTATTGATGCTTATCCTGTGTCTTTTTTCTTCTAAATATATATATGAGTTTATATTAATTTAAACTTATCACTACAATTAATAAAAAAACAAATAAAAATAATTATTGACCCTAAAATAACTAGATATGAATATTCTGACCATTTGTATGACATCATGGTTAAATGCTAACTTAAAATTATTTCAAGATTTTAAGTATTTCTACAACAGTAATCAAAGAACTTTTTTATTATGAAAAATCAAATGTTCCCTTTACTAATGTAGTGGTCCAGTGGTATTTTCACATCTATTAAAGAGATTCCTGATATCTTAATGTTTTTCATTATAAAAATTCTCACCGCATCCTGATCTTTTTACTCTTCCATTCATGATATTTTTAAAGAAAATAAAGTGAATTAGAATATGAATTTAGAATAATATTAAAAAGTAATAACAGCAATAGTAACAGTAAATCTATTAATAAAAAAACCGTCTCATCTTCATCTTCATTATCATCATCGAAAATCTTAAATTGTTTGCTTTTCTCTCTATGACTTCCTGAAATACCTGTCTGTTGATGCCTTCAATCTTGCCAGGTGCAACTCCAGTAAAAATAAAATTTTAGATATGTTTTTTGTAACTTACATTAATGTTGAATGACACAGAGGATAATGATCAGACATTTTTAAATTGTTTATTTCTTTATTTGTTTAATACAATTCACTTTATTAAAAAAATATCGTAATTCTCAATTTATAAAGCTAAAATTTTTAAGATTTTTTAGCACCTAATTTTGGTTTTCTTTTATAGCTTTTCCCTCATTATTAAGGGTCAATCAATTTCTATTCATCTTCTAGAGCTATCTCGCTTAATTCAACATTCTAAGCTTAAATTATTTTAATTTGAATGGAGGAATCATCCCCATATCCTTTTATCGTTTTAAATCTTTTGACATCTTTATAGTAGTTTCTTACATCTTTAGGCATCACTCCGTGTCCGTATAATTTGCGATTGTCAACTTACTTTTTAGCTATCGCTTTGAATATATCATCTCTAGCTTTCTTGAGTTCTTCATATAGCACCTTACTTCTTGCTTGATTGTTAGGTTATTTTTCTCTTTTTCTATATCTTAGAGCACTCTTTCAAGGTTTTTGAGGTGCTTTTAAATTTGCCTTTTTATTAGAGCTCTGTGAAGAATTGCCATCTAAAGTTGCTCGTACAAGTTGATTTTGAGTGATTGCGTCAATTTTTGAAGAGTTCAAAGTAGCTAATTACTGATCTATTTACTCAGTATTAGTACTGTTTTCTTATTCATTCTCAACAAATTACTAAAGCATCTTAGGTATGCTTTCTTCATATAGATCGAAAGCAAGTATTTTATAGAGAAAGATTTTAATCTTAACGTTTTGTCAAAAATTTAGTTCTTCATATTCTACTTAATCATGTAATTACCAAAAATTTAGATTTATTTTAGCAAATTCACTACTAATCTTTCTTTGGTCTTTCTGGCAAGAGATTAAGCCTCGATTTCATTATCAATATCGATTTACTTTTTCTTAACTTTAATTATATCTTGTTTATAACATACTTATTGGTTTTATATTTCGAGAGGGTTTTTTCTAA
This sequence comes from Oxytricha trifallax, assembly GCA_000711775.1. Taxonomy (NCBI): domain Eukaryota; phylum Ciliophora; class Spirotrichea; order Sporadotrichida; family Oxytrichidae; genus Oxytricha; species Oxytricha trifallax. The sequence continues at coordinate 12,667 of ARYC01002133.1, forward strand.
TTGCTTTTATAGCTTCTCTTTTTATTTCTTTTCTGTAAATCAAGCTTAATTTTAGTTTTTTAGAGTTCTCTAAAAGGCTGATCTAATTTTGGTAATTTATGAAAATTAAGAATGCAAAAGTTTATCTCTGATAAATTTATGAATAGCTTCAAGTATGATTAAAATCGAAGAATTTGAGAAGAATATATTGTTTGTGGCAACATTAGCAAGTAAATCTATCACTTGCATAAAATTCTTTAAATTTGCACGGTTATGGTTGACAACTACTTTAAAGAACAAAATCAAAAATATTGAACTAATAGGAGGGGTGTTGAGGTTTTAACTAAGAGCAATCTATAGTATGTTAATACCACTT
>ARYC01002134.1:0-89155 GCA_000711775.1 Oxytricha trifallax
AACACCTTTATTAATAAGTCTTGGTATAAGAAGTATAATAATATAGAGGTCTATGATTAAAAAGTGAAGGTAGACACCCATGCAATTTAGCTGGTATAAGTGAAGATTCAGGCTTAGAGAGTTATATTATTCACCCTCGCTCTATTAAGCGAGAGTAGTATATAGAGTTCCTACATAAGCTCAGAGAGAAGTATAGTAACCAAGAGATCATCCTGTTTTTTTGATAACCTCTCAGTTCATAAGACTAAGGAGTCTAAGAAAGCTTATGAAGAGTTAACATAACTCCTGTATAAAACATTCCCTATAGCCCACAGTTTAATGGAATTGAATTCTACTGGAGTTAAATCAAGACTCACTACAAGAAGCTGCTGCTTTATCATCTTATGCATGACTTGCCCATCGATACAGTAGACTTAATTCAAAGCAGCTGTAAGAGAGTGAGCGTAGATAAGACAACAATTTGCTTAGAGAGAGGGAAGAATGAATGTTTATAAATAAGTTTTAGATTTAAACGAATTAATATATTCACATATTAAACTAACCCATAAAGGGGTTTGGCTTCTCTTTCTTCTCCTCTTCTTATGACTTGCTTGGACCTATATTTCTTCTCTTAGTGCCAGCTCCTGCATCTATGTTCATTTCATCTGGTTTTTAGACATCTTTATAAAGCCTCTTGCTCACTTCATGAATGGTCTATGACTTTCTCTCTCTGTGAACCTTTGCCTGCTCTTTCATAAGATATATGTCAGTGCCAGATTTTCCTACAATGTTTTATGTCAAAGCTTACTTGAAAGATAAGGATGCTTCTTAAGTTCCTCTAGCCAAGCTGAGCTTATTAGAATGCCTTGCTTTTTCTAGTCTTCAGGAGAGATAGAATATCGTTTCTTATGTGCTTCTTCATTTATTTCTCTGAGATACTCCTCTTTTATTGTACCAAGAACACCAAAGAAAAAGTTCCTCTCCGGTAGTTTATTAGAGAGTGGTTTCTTGGTAGGAAGGTAAACTACCACTTCCTCATCTTACATGGCATCCTCATAAAGATTAGTGACTGAAATCTCAGGGTAGTTGGGAATTTCGATTAGTATAATCTTTTTATTTTTAAAAGCTTTCTTCTCCTCACAAAGTATTGCTTTTAAGAATGAAATTTTGGTACCTTCCATCGTTTGAAGGAATAAACTAACTGTATAAAATGTTAATAGTCATCAAGTTATCTTACCATGTAAAGTTAGGTATCGATAGAGATCTTCCTTACTTCTGAATCTTGATATCATTTCTTGAGCCTCGACTCTTTTCATTTGATCATTGAGTGATTCCATCTTTGTTCCTCTTCCTATTAATGAATTTTAAATTATGATTTATAGACTTCTGGATCCTGTTGTTTAAAAACTTACTATTAAATATGGGCATCTTATAGGAGGTCAACCCTGTAAAGATACGTGGAGAAAGTTCCCAGAAGCTGTAACAAACTTCAGAGATGGAGCTCCATTTTTATCAATTTTGTTCCATTAAATTAGTACTAAATTTGTTTAAATTTAATTAGTACGTACTAAATCCGTTTATGTTTAATTGGTACCAATTTAATAGTACCAAAACTTAATTAGTACCTAGTTTTAATCCAGTGAGGTTTTAATGGAAAAGTTCCGATCTGGTTTAAAACTTAATTGGTACCAGTACCAACCTGAACTTTATCTGAGTTGGTACCAGAATAAAAATTATTAAGAGTAAAATTAAGAAAATTATACTTATAAACTGAGTATAAATATGAAGTCTTAGAGCTTAGATCAAACCATCATTTAATGCTGTTGCAACTCCTATATATTCCAGATATAGCTATAGAGGTTTTAAGAGCTTTATAATAGAAATTTAAATTTGAATTTAAACATGGCGGTCAACTTAAATCGTAGAGCGGCACTTTTAGGAGCAGGTCAATCAATGTTCAACTTTGGCTCCACTAAAAAGCCTGAAGTCATTTATGTTGAGAGGGAGGTAGAGCTAAGAGCTCTTGAATTTGAAGCAGAGGTTTTTATCATAGAAGCATTAAACCAGAGGGAGAGTGCAGAGATAGGGGTTTAAACTTAAATTGATTATGTTGAGGAGCTAAAAGAACAGCAACCAATCGAAAAGATAAAAACATACAATGTGAAGACTGCTAAAATCATTTCTCAACTGAACAAAGCTTGAAGAGACACCATAAAGAGGTACACTCTGGCAAAGCCAAGATCTATTTCAAGCATGAAAAGGTAGATGGTAGGTATTAGTGTACGACATGCATGAAATCATATACACACTCAGCTAAAGCTAAAAGGCATATGCAAAAGCATCACCTCAGTGAGTTCTTGATTGAAGATTAAGAGACTAAAAACTAGTACCAGCTAAAAGAAAATCTAATACTCTTGAGTCATAAAGAGAGCAGCAAGAGAGACTCAAGAGACAGAAGCGATATGAATCGATGAACCAGCCAGCAGGTAATACAATTTTAGCATGCTTCTAAGCGAAGGCTATGAATATACCTGCATTAAATGCAGTTGATCTCAGCACTTGTATTGAAAACTACTTGAATATAAACGTCCTGCAAAAGCAAACCTCATAGTAGTTGATGAGTATACATACAAGGTGTATCCATTCAGTTATCTTATTAACAACCAACAGTATTAGAACGAGTTTGCTAATGAATACATGGTACTTAGAGAGGCCTAAAGAAAAGACTGCAAGAATTTGCTTAAGCTAAATGGTGTTATTTTAAGTTATGGTTTCATCGCATTAAGACTAAAGAAATTTGAAATGACTCTGAGAGACTACCTATATCACAATAGATACCTGATGATTTAAACGATATACTCTCAGAGATGATTCAGGGTGTTAAAAAGTTGCATGAACTTGGATATGTTAATACAGATCTAAAGCCTGAAAACGTTATGCTAAATCTCTGCCCTTTAGAAGTAGTGGTTATCGATTTCAATAGAGCTTTAAGATAGGAGATTGTCACTTTAGCACAGGTACTTGGTACTCCAGGTTACTTCCCAATAAGAGAAGTGGACAAATGGTTCTCTTTAATGGGATGTTTGGGCAGTAGCAGCAATAATATTAGAAAGTGACATGGAATGTATATCTTACTTTGGTACAAAGCATGAAAAATAATCAATAAGTTTGGCTCAGAAACATATAAAGTAAGAAGATGTCTGCTAAGATTAAAAGCATAGTAGAGATGATAATCGTGAGAGCTCCTTCATATCCTAGATAATCATTAGATGACATACTTGAGCCACTAGAGAGAGCAAGATTAAAGAGATACAACAAAGACAAGCAGATTAAATTTGTTTGAATTAAGTACTCTAAAACTCATTAAAAATTCATTAAATTCACAAAAAACCTGCGTTTTCTCTACTAACCCCAACTATACCCTACAAATCAAAGCACTTATAAACCTCACTAAGGAGTTTTGGGGTTGTGATTGCGGTTTTTCAAATTTATCTTTAATAAGTATGAAATAAATAATTAGTAAAAGTAGAGTTAAAAAAAGTCAATCTTGTTCAGATTATTATACTTACCAATAACTTCTTTTAAAGCTAGTTGAACTTTTCTAAAACTAAAAATATTTTTAATCAGGATTTTTTAATTCTTAAAAAAATGTCAAGATCCTGTAGTTTAGAATGCAGTGTATCTTATAACAATGATATGGCCTGACAACCTTTTAAATAATTGTCAATCGAGGTTATTATACATGTTATTTATCCAAAAGTAATTAAGAGTTATAGAATAGGATTTAGAACATTTTTCTAAGTATCCCTATTAAATAATAAGGGTCCATCTATATCATTCAAGATATTCAAATAGGCACCCTATAAAAGTTATCTGAACTTTATCTAAAAGCAAAAGGAATTAACATTACCAAAAATAAACAAATAGTAGAAAATACAATAAAAAGAAAAACAAAAATATTAAAAGTTAACTAATAAATTTAAAATCATTAATAATGATACTACTTAAAACTATTAGAAATAATTTTTGGCCTGGCAATTATTAAACAGGTTATCAGGCGATGAAAATAAATGAAATTAAAATATTAATAATAAAATACTATTAAAAATGGAATATACAATATTAAGAAAAAAGTACAAATAACTTAACTTTTATGAAATGAATTATTTTATCCATGGCAATTAATATCCTGATGTACTATAGAAAACAGAGCAGTTATAAAAACAATGATGCTTTGTTGCTCATTGTCTAAAAAATAATGAAAAAATATGGTTTGATTTAAATTTAATGAAATATATTTTTGAAAACAAATTTTTTAAAAATATTTTATTAAATGAAGATTGAAAATTTATTTATTTTAAGTTATTCATACGAGTAAATCATTGACAGAGACGCTATAAAAATATTTTTTAAAACGATAAATTAATAAAAATCACGGTCAAAACTTTAACTTACCTTTTATTCAAATAGATATATTTTTTCAATATTAAAGTTTAAAATAAATTAATTAACATAATTTTTGAATGATAAATTATTTAACTACAAAAATCTCAGCCAAATGAGGAATATTGGTATATTTAGTGGAATAATAATACGGTCAAGATTAAAGTGACAATTTAGAGTTGCCCATTTCGGGTAAATAAAGATTCAAGATAATCAAAATGGCATGTACTCTCCACAAAATTTATCTATAAGCATGCCAAGGTGTTTCCAATTTAATTTTTTAATTGAACTTTCTTATTTTACAGCTTCCTCTTATCATATTTTTTTTTGTAATAATAATTTTATTTATGATTTCATTTTAAGCAAATTTGAATTAATTTATAAAAATTTTTTGAAAACTGAGAAAACTTTATAAAAATTAACCTTAAACTATTTTTTAATTTTAGTTATCTATATGATTAAATTTTCATTAATGTATTTGGAATTTTATGAAAAAAATTATATAGAAACTCTTGCATTTTACTTATTTTTAATTAATTTATCAAAATCTTCTCATGAACTTCATTTAAAAATTTAATTTTTAAATTTCCAAACTTAGTAATGCTGCTAATTAATACTCCTCCAAAAATGAATATAAAAATGATGTTTAATCTTACCTTGATATAAGCAAGGGTACCGACTCATTGAAGTCTAAATCCCCAGGCATCCTAAAAGATATTAATACATAGAAGAGTTTACATTGATTATGAAAATCCAAATTGATTTTGAGCCATTTCATTGACAAATTTTGAATATTTTAACAGAACTGATAAGTAAGCATTAGGGATAGTACTATCCTACCAAAAAACTATTTAGTTTATCTTTGAAGTAAAGCATTCTACATATGCTTCTATAAGTTATTTGATTGTCATGTATTATCGAGCTTAAGATTCTGATTCTAAATTTTTAATTCCTTGAATGAGTGGTGCCTTTTATCAAAGAGAAATAATAATTGGTAAATTTTAATTCTTTTACTAATCTAAAGTTTATTGATGAAGATTGTCTCTATCACTATTAAATTGGTTTAGTATTACTATATATTTTTTAAAGATGAAAATTAATATTAACATAATGGAAATTAAAAAAAAGTAATTTATATTTGTATTATAAGATTAAAATTTAGAAATAAATTATTGATTAAAAAAAAACTCTTTTTATTTAAATTCAAAAGCTTAACTTTAAGTTGAAAATCTTTCTCTAAATTCAAAAATTTTAATGTTTTTATAATAACCCACAGCCTCCTATTAACTCTTAGGCGCCACCAAATCTTTGAGCTAAGATACCAGAATTTTGGTTTTCTGGTACTTCTAGCTTAACATAAATGTCTGATTCAAACCCCATATCATTGTATTAAATATTTATTTAATAAATAATATATTTTTCTTCACTTTATTTAAATATTATTAAGGAAAGTTATATACCATCCTTAGATAAAATGAGTTTGAAATTTAGGAATAATTATTAAGGTAAAATTTTTTTAGTGTAAGTAAATGAATAGATTAATCAAAATTTATGAATTCTTAATTATCGAATAAAATCATAAAAGTCTTAAATAAGGGAAAATTTATACATTTTAGTGAGATTTGAAATTTAATTATCTCGAAAACTATATTGCAGATATACGCACGATATTCTGACTGTAGAGCGAAACTTCGCTCCAATAGTTTAGAGCGAAGTTTCGCTCCAAATATACAAAAATGTCGTCTGCCGAGGTGCATCTCGGAAAAGTCAGCTTGCTATACGGGAAACCACTTTTTGATTTCCACCCTCTTTTTAATTAAGATTACTATTATTTTTAATAAATTTAATAATAAGGTTTTAATTTTTAATTAAAACTTAAATAATTTTAACATAATAAAATTTCTCTATTAAGAATTAGGATTTGTGATAAATTATAAATTTAGTAAATTGCGTAAATTTATATATTATTAAATTTATTAAAAATAATAGTAATCTTAATTAAAAAGAGGGTGGAAATCAAAAAGTGGTTTCCCGTATAGCAAGCTGACTTTTCCGAGATGCACCTCGGCAGACGACATTTTTGTATATTTGGAGCGAAACTTCGCTCTAAACTATTGGAGCGAAGTTTCGCTCTACAGTCAGAATATCGTGCGTATATCTGCAATATAGTTTTCGAGATAATTAAATTTCAAATCTCTCTAAAATGTATAAATTTTCCCTTATTTAAGACTTTTATGATTTTATTCGATAATTAAGAATTCATAAATTTTGATTAATCTATTCATTTACTTACACTAAAAAAATTTTACCTTAAAAAACTTCTTAGATTTCAATAGTACCTTATTATTATTCTTTGTTTTTATAATTCAAATATCTATAAAATATAAATGCTAACCTAGCAATTATAAATATAATTAATACAATTAATGCTTTTTAGGTTTTGATTGCTATTGTCCTGTGAATCTAGTTTCTAACTTCTCTTCAAATAATTAATGTAGGTCATTTAGTGCATCATCAGCATCATCATTATATGGTGATGTTAATTTTTATTAACTAAATGTTATTTCTAAATTTTAAAAAAATATTTTTTGAATTGTTATTTAGAAAAACTTTTTTAGAAAAATTCTAGAGATAAATTATTTATAGCATAATAATTCGATATATATAAGTGAATTTATTTTAATTATTAGTTTTCCTATAAAGGAAAAATGATCTAAATTATTAAAATATAAATAGCTAATGAGAAAAATTAAATTAATAATTTTATTTAAAGATTAAATTATCTCTCCCAATCATTGATGATACTTTGATTAATATATTATTGCAAAGCATTAAATATATTTCAAATTTTAATTAAATTAAATTTTTATATGATGATAAATATTTAAATTTATTATCAATTCTCTTTAATTTTTATTTAATTCTTAAAAATGATGGTATTATGCAATATTATGTATTTTATATTTTATTAATTTATATACTTTTTCTCAGGTTCATTTTCAAAGTGGAAGTTAAAACTTAAAGAAATAAATAAAGATATTGCCTATTTACATTTTAATAATATAAAATTAAAAAATATTTCTTATTATAACTAAATTTTTAATTTAGTAAATACTGAAATGAACAAAAAAAGTTTGAGTATATTAATAACGCTGAATTATATTTTTTTATAAATATATTATCTCATAATAATTTGGTATTTTTTATAATGAAGCTCATTAATTAAATCTTTTTTAAATATGATTTAATCATAATTCATTTAGTCAATTAGATAAAGAATTTATATAACTTTAGTTCGATAAAATTTTTGAAAATTTTATTATACAATAGTTTTTTGAGTTTAAGTCTCTTAAATGTATGCCATTCGAATCTTTAAAGTTATGAGAGTTTTTATTATTAGAAAGCTGATTATTTATAATTTTTTTAATTAAATTTAAATGAATTCCTTCAGAATTTATAGCCATAAAACTAAATATTATATTCTGGTCGATGAGAATTCAAACTTAAATTTCTCATTGATGCTTTATTGAAGATAACCCATCGTCTTTGAAACAACCTTATCCATATGATCGATTGCTTAGCGGAAATTATCAAGAAACTCACCAACATAATCAATAAATTATAACTTAAATCATCAATTGAATTTAAATGTAAGATATCAAAAGGGTTTTCTCTTCTTGAAAAGCTGTTACTCTCTTTAAATAATTTGTTTTCAAGTATTTTTCTGCCAACCTTTCAATGAAAAATCTTTAGGAAAAGTTGAGTGTATCAGCTTTCAGCCCCAGTTGATGTTTTATTTTTCTAAACTCTTCAATCTAGCTTTATATTTTTATCGAGTATTTAAGGTTGAAGATAGGGGAGTAGAATCTTCTTCTAAATTTTGTTTCTATTTATCTCTCCTGTCTGCAAATACATGATTTATATTAAATTAGATTAAGGCTATCCCTAATCCAATTCCAATTAATATTAAATATTATGATTGCTTTAGTGTTGCTAAAGCAAGTAAAATTTGCGTGCAGGGTTCTCAACCATGGTCCTAAAACAATTATTAAACGAAAAAATATGTTTTAAAAGTAATTTAATGAATTTAATGATACATTTATAGATAAATAATGTAACATAACCAAGCTTATATACTTCAAAGAAAATATTTGAAATTAATATTCTTGTATTTTTCCTCTATGTAAATTAATTTTCTGAACATTAGTTGTAAAAAAGTCTATTAAAATAATTGAAATGATGCTCAAATTAATAATAGAGTTACTTTTATTTATAAAATAAATGTTATTTATTAAGAATAAATAAACGAGTTTCCAAAATAGCAAATTAGGATTAAACTATTCTAAATTTTTCTTTAGTAGATAAAAATATCTAATTCAAAATATAAAATAATTTTTCAATGTATTAATTATAAGTGCAATTTTTCTCAATTTTTCATAATTTATTTAAAACAATTTAAAATTTGAATAAATAATGTGTAATTCTATGATTGAACTACAAACAATCAGATTTCAAAAGTTTTTGTTAAATAACTTTTTAAAAATACAACTACTTACAATTTCTTAAGATCTTATATATTATTCAAGAAATCTATTAGATTATTTCTTTTACCATAAAACCTTTAACTTAATTATAAGGTTATAACCTTTTGGTAATTTTCAATTAATATGTAATTTTTGAATCAAATATACATCAAATATCTAATTCAGATATTAATTTATTTATTATAAAATTAAGATTCTTAAAATTCATATAATAAATTAATTAATTAAACATTGTATAAAAGTACATTCACTCATTTTCCCCCCTACTTTTTAGGTTTAATGGACAGTACAGGAAATAAATCGTATTTGCTTTAAAAAGAATAAAGCAATCAAAATAACTATTATAAATTAGAACAATTTCAAGAATATCAGAACTACAATGAAAATTTAGAAATGAAAAATAATGAGATTTCAGAATTACAAAATAGGGTTAATCCTTATCTTCCCCCAAGCACAACCGAAGATATAAATCAATTATAAATATGCAATAAGTTATAATAATTTAAAAGTGTCCTTCTCAAACTAGGTCTAAACAAAGAGACCTTAAACTTTAAAAATAGGCCTTTTATTCATTGTTTAGCAGAGAGTTATCTAGAAACAGATTGTTACAAAGAGAGCAATACCTATTCAATTTTAGAGATATCCTAGAAAGATTTAAATGAGATACCAGTTGATAGTTTTACATAGCATTTCGTAGACTACTTAGACGAGTTTCTAAATAATATTTAGTAAACTATTGGATTTATGGATACAGTAGTTTCTTAAACAATAGACTATCTTTTGAATTAAGTTCATCCTAAGTTTGGTTTTTCACCAACTCCCATTGAACCTATGTCATTTTCAGGTAAAAAATTAGTAGTTAACTTCTTTTTAGGTTTGTTTTATAGTTAGAAGGAAAAGACATAACAAAGCACTTAGCCAGTTAATAGTCATTAGAGAGTGAAAATTTAAATAAGGTAAAATAATCATTCTCAAAAAAGATTCTTTTTAGATTTAACCTATTTTACTTACTTCTCTAAAGTTTAACTGAAATGGTTGCTGAAAAGTTCAAATAAGATTCATATATCTACTTGAGTATGTAATATATCTAAAACCATCTATCTTAACTGTATTCAATATTCCATCAAGAGCTCAATAAATAAGAGAATGTAAGTAAATTTATATAGTTTATATCTCTTCTTTAGTTTCAGCTTTCAGCCATCTAACATAAATACCAGTATCTGCAAATAAGTTAAATTTCACCTGATTTAATGAAGGAACTTTATAATTAACTCAAAATTCGAGATTAGAACATCAAAGTACAATCATACTCAGCAGAGTTTAAGCAGTTACAATCACAAAAACTTGATTCTGCCAACATACTATTTCATAATAAGAGAATTCTTTAAGGCCCTGATTATCTTGAGATTTTAACTGAGTTTAACATAGCAATGAATAGTTATATTTGTTAGTAGAGAAATAATTAAAAGGAATACTACCCATAATATCTAGATTTAATGAATTAACTATACTTTGAAGTCTATGCCAACATTTTAGAGAAGGGTGAATAACTAAAAAATGATGATAAATTTCAAAACATGATGGCTGAGATTGCTAATGAATTGATAGATAAAGAGTTGAAATTTTAGAGAGAAGTTGAAATTTTGATTTAAAAAACGTACTCAACAGAGCAATCAATAAATCACTAATAAATTTGAACAGATTTCATTTACCAGTCATAGAATTACTTTAAACATTATTTAATTAAAAATCTTTTTCCTTTTAATAACAAAGACTGACAACTTTACTGCCAAACTAAGGTTATAAGATAGCTCAAATTAGGAAAATAAATTACATATAAAATAAACTCTTCGATCTCACGGTTCTTGACTAAAATTGGTATGGATTATAGAAGCTATTGAAAGACATATCAGCATCTAGATATAATAATTGTTTTAAGTGTTGATTTGAAAGAAGCGTATTGCAAGTTTTTTTTATAAATAGAAATATAATTGATTATCTTAATAAATTCTGGATAATTTATATTCTGATTGATTGAACTCCTTTATCATAGGTAAAATTTATATATTAATATAATTAAACTTCATATACTTTAATTTTTAGTTATTTCACAATTGTTAAATTAAATACTATTACTTATTAATAATAAAAGCAATTATTAATTAATTTAATTTTAAGTCATTTAACTCAAGCTTATTAACTGAATATATTTATTGAAATATTGCTGAACAAGTAAAGTTCAGATATTAAAATATATATTTCTAAGTTTTATATTCAATATGAAATAAAGAGAAAAATACATAAAAGTATAAATTTTTATGATTAATTATTCAATTTAATTTATCATAATATATGTTGAAAGTATTAAACTTTAAATTTATAATTTTGGCTTTATCTAAATAATAATTAAAGAATAAAATCTTAATAAAAATTTAGCCTAAGAGTTCTCCCCCAGATTTAGGTTAATAATCTCATTTATGCAAATTTTTTCGTAATCATATGTATATTAGATTTAATGATTATATTAGGCTAACTATAATACTGACAATTTAAAATCTATGAATAATTAAATTGTACTATCAAGAATATTAAAAAGTATATAAATGTTAATTAAGAATTATAATTTAAAATTTGAATTATTATAGATTCTAGTATTATTGATATTAAAATCTTACATTTCAGCTACAAAAAATTGAAAGAAAATTTCATATTGGATATAATATTTATACATTTAATTAAAATATTGTAACAAATTAAAAATAAATCTGATTAAATATCTATTTTTTATTAACTTAAAATTTTTCTTTATTTTTATATAATAATACTCAGTTCTTATTAAAGAGATATAGACAACATGTAAAAAGAAATTTAAGATCAGCAAAAGTTTTAAAATTTGCCAATTGATTTATAACTTTAACAAAATGTCCCACAATTTTCAAGCGAAAACCAAGAGTCAGATATTATCATTCGGCAGTACTAGATTTCTTAATCACTAATCCAAGAATTTCTAAAGTGTATTACTGATAAATTAGTACAAATTGTATTGACATAAGATGGGACTGTAGGAGCTTCTTTTATATCTGTGCTGTAATAATACTCTGCATTTGTAACTGAAATGGCTAAAGATCAATTTGGATTGTAAAAATCATAGTAAACATCCATTAAAAAAATAACATATTATAGGAGACCTGGGGATTTAGATTTTAATGATTCGGTACCCTTACTACTTGCAAGGTAAGATTGGATAGTATATTTATTTATAATTTTTTAAAGGCATTTAAATGAAATAGAAAATAAATGTTAAAAGTTGAATTAATAAATATCTTAATTAGAAAAATAGCTAAAAAAAATAAAGTAATTTATACTATATTTAAAGACTTAAAATATCTAAAGATATTAATTTTTTTTAATTATTAAAATATATTATCATAAGGAACTGATTATTCAATATAAGTAAATTTTGTAGTTTCAAAAATAATTATTATTATTATTAATTTCTTTAATAATTCTATATCAGATAATTTAAATACACCCCAATTTAATAGATTTTTAGATTTTGAGATAACTTTATAAAGTCAATTCTTAATACTAATTGATCATTTCGACTTGGATGAATATCTATAACACGCTTTGTAATCTTACAAAACCTTTCTCTAACTCACAATCCAAACAGTAAACATGGAATTATTAGCTGAATTTGTAAGTTAAGATTTTTATTTATACCTTATAGCCTAAACCAGAGAAAATTTAGGAAAAACTATCTCACATTAAATTTGAATTGGACAACAATCAACATAATTATTTCAAATAATTGAGGTATAATGTGGCAAGATCTATGGGTGCAGATCGTGGAGTAGAGTATTTAGACTTTTTGTATGTGCTTCCTACTCACAAGCTAAAAGTTGATTCACTAGACTTTAATAAAGAAAGACGAATACAGGGATATAATTATTTATACTACGCACTTGAATATGTAAACTGTGTAAATGAGTATTTGTGTCTTGTGAAAAGTCCAACTCATATCAATAATTTAAAACTTGAATATTTTTAATAATAAAAAATTGATTAATATAAGTGAAGTACAATGATTTAAGATTCAGAATAATTAATGAATAAACTTTTAATCATATATCAAAGATTTTTAATAATTGATAAGATTTTAGTTTTAAATCAGTAGAATATTATTGAAATTTTCCACAATAATATTAAATATATATTAGAGTTGCCAGATTAGCAAAATAATTTACAATTGAAAGATTTACATAAAGTTTCAGAGTGCCTCAGTAATAATGTTTACCCATTTAAATATCATAAAACTCTCAATTATATGATTTTAATTGCTTTTACTAATAAATATTAACAGATTTTAAGGAAAATTCTTTTAAATAATCAGCAGATCAAAATATAAATTTGGAATGAATTATTATTTTAATGCTTTTGTATTCGAAAACTGCTAATTGAAAAAGTATATTAAACAAACTCAAGCTACAGCAACATAGCTATCCAATCAAGAATGGAAATCAATAAACACAACTTCATAAAATTCATAATTTTAATCCACTTAACAAATTTAATCCACTCAGCACGCATACATTTTAACATCTACAACCTAAAATACAAGTCAAAGTTCCAGTTTACTTCAATAAAAAGATTTTGAAAATACTTCAGCTATTCAAGCTTAAATAGAGTCCAATTCAACATCAAGAAATTATAATAATCCCTATTTAAGTTTAACAATCGAGTAAAAACAACCAAAGTAAGATTAAGATTACTAGGTGGATATTATTACCACAAAGGATTCTATGATTCCCAATCAAACTAAATCTGAACCAGCTTAGATAGGATTTGATAAAGCTATTAACACTGTCAAAAAGAAAGATGATAAAGATAACTACAACTAGACTTCGGTAAGAAAAATACATCATTCAGCAATAATTTTATTTAGTCATATTGCAAAAATAGATAATTAATAAAAACCATAAACATTATTATATATCACTACAGTACAATAAATTTGAGGAAATCAGTTTATTATTTAAGTAATTTGATAGCATTTGTTTTTTAGAGTTAAATTTATCCAATTTAGGATTCGTAGTACTATTTTGATGAATTATTTAAAAGAATTCACTAAATAACTGTTAAATTAAATTGATTGGAAACTACTATGAATATATCTAATTGTTTCTACAAGTGTCTTTTTCTCTCTACCTCAAGAAAATATATTGAAAAATAAATTCATCTTAACACATGTCAATAAATTTATATAAAATCACAGATCCGATTATTTTTAGAATTTAATTGTTTACTATATATTTATATTAAATTCTTAAATAATTTTAATTATATCAATAAATTTTAGCATAGCCAATTTTAAGAATATTTTTTAGAAATTAATCACATTATAATGTTAAAATAAATTAATTAATCAATACAGGCTCGATTGATTCACTGAGTTCAAAATATATTATGTATTACTTATAAATTAATTATTTAATTTCAATTAATTCAAATAATTAATCTTTTCTCAGGCATTTTTACTTAATTAAAATTTTGAATTTACTTAATTTTTTTAAATAAGTTATTAGATTTAATTTTGTGCATAAATATTACAATAAAACAGTATAATTTATTCGCTTATATATAAAATTATACTAAGAAGAATAGAATTATATCTTTACAAGGTTATATTCCAGATTTTAATTGAAATTTATTCAATCTTTAATGAATATATATAATTTTAATTAATTGAATATCCTATATATATAAATCTTAAAATCAAATATTTACATTTGAAGTATATAAGCTTGGTTTATATTTATTAAATATCTTATAATTAAATATTCTTTATTAACAACAATATTTCAATCATTTTCTGCTTTAAATTTACTATAGTTTTCATGGAGAGTCTCGATTTATATAAAAAGGAGGAATTGCATAAGAATCAAAATATTATTAATATACATTTAATTGGGAATATTTGTTTTAAAATTGAGAAAATAAATGATGTCATTAATGTTAAATGGTACTAATAATGGCTTGAATGCAAAATATATATATGATTAGACCATTAAAAGAATCAAATCCAGAATTATAAAAATATAGTTTGTTACATTCATTTTTTTAATAATGTAATTTTACTAATTAAATAAAAAAATCAATTAGATCAATTGATTAAAGTCTGATATCTTCAATGTTAAAGCATCATAAATTTAGTATTTAATTTTAAAAAATAAGATTAATATTGAACAATGCAAATAATATATAAAACTCTCATTAACTAACTTCAACGAATTAATGTTTATTTAGTTTATTAAAGAGAAAAGACTCAGAAGATGCTTATTGATTTACAGGCAATATATAAGTTTATAGTGTAGTACAGGATTTGTAGGCGAATAATCAGAGATATTAAAATTCACAAATACTGTCATTTCTCTATTTTAGTTTTTTTTAAAGGGTCTTTACCAACTAATGAGGAAAATTGCCGATCTATAAATATAAATGATATAAAATACATTCTCTTAATCAATGTTGGAAGAGTAAATACTCATGCCTTACAACGCATTTTTTGTTACTATTGATAAGGCAATATTAAATTATCTATATGAACTCAGCAATACTGTTTAAATTGGTGAGTTATTAGGCTTTCCACTACAAAATAACTTTCAGTTTATACTTTAAATTAAAAGATTTATTCTTATTTTTAGTTGGTTTATTAAGAGAATTCTATACAATTAATATTTAATTTTACATTTCAGTGTATAATTTGGTTGATTCATCTTATTTTGATTTAATAAAAAAACAATTCCGTTAAATCAATTAATATAATAAAATATAGATCAGAAGTTAAAATTCACTGATTAGAGAATAATGTCTTTTAAAACAAATTTACCTGATAAGAATTTCTTAATTTGTGTATATTTTCTAATTTTTATCAAATACAAATATATTTTAGTAATAATCAATATTAATTAGAATTAATATTAAATAATTTAGATTTAAATTAAAATCTTCTGGGGGGAGTAGATCACACATAGACAAATTAGATTAGTGGAGATAATAATCTAAGATAGACAAGCAATAGCTAGACTAAAGATAATCCAAGATCAATGAATATCATGCTTTTCACCGGAGAAGATAACAACTTGGAAGATTTCATGAGGGCTTTAAGAACACTTGAAATACAAAACATAAGTTTTAGCAGTAGCTTTTTAAATGAAGAGTTGTTGCAAGAATACTCTAACTATTTCAAGGAAATTGGTGATAACCCACCTAAAGAAATCAGTGTATAGAATTTAATAGAAATCAGAATTGACTGCTTCACACAACTATTTGCTGATTTTTGTTTCGAGTTTTTGGATGAGATAAAGGAAAGTATCGGAAGTCTTTGCTCTGTTTTTATGAAATCAATCGATCAAATTGAATTTATTCTATACTATTATAGATTCAATCATTCTAAATTAAAAGAAAGATCGAGCTAAGGTAAATATTAATATAAATTCTTAATTTAGTTAAATAGGATTTTTCTCAAATTTGCTCAATTTTACTTAAGAGAGTTTAGAGCAGACAGACTCATACCAGAGTAAAAAACAATAAATTAAGTAAGATTATATTTTCAATTGAATTGCTTGTTGCAGGTTGAATATCATTTATTTGCATATGCAGGGAACAATCTAAATAATTGCTTAGGAATTTCAAAGAGATAGCTTAATTATGAAAAACCTGGAATTTGTTTAATTCCATCTATCCTAGCTATATTTTATATTTTACTAAGAAATGCAACTAAAAACTGTAAGTTTACTTTCTTATTAATTCTATTTAGCCAAAACTATAATCTATTGTGAAAAAGAAACTACACTTATAATCTGGAATTGTTACTCCAGCTTTTATGAATGAGGCTATTAAACTAAAAAATGAAGGAAGCATTAAAGTCTAAACTGATTTGCCAAATTATGATGATATTTTTAGCAATCTTTAAAAGTTAAAACTTGATCAAGCTTTTATCAAACTTAACAGTGACTGGAGATTGCTAGATTCAAATTACCTTGAAATCATTACACAATTCAATCTATGTGTTGGTGCTTTTGTTTTTGAGTAGAAGAATTTCAAGAGTTATTACCCTTAATACCTTGACTTATTTGAACAACTGTACTACGAGAATATTGACTATATCGTGGATTAAGTGAACAAATTTGACAATAGACCAGTTGGTAACCAGATTATTGATCAAAACCTCCAAAATATGCTTGAAAAACTGGAAATTAAAAGTTAGATGGAGGACACTATAAAAAATGGTAAATAAATTTGAATTTAAATATAAAAAATTTTAATTAATATGACACATAATTCTAGATAAGTAATAAGATAATATGATAGATTTAGGAGAGCTTGATGATTCACTTACTCTTTAGAGCAATTTGAATTCATAATCACAGAAAATTTCCAAGGAAACAAGATTTATATGAGCATTGAAAGAATTGAGACTTCCAAGATAGAATTTGATGAGAATGAATAAGATTAAGTGAGAAGTCAATTTTTAAATTTAAATTGAATTCAGTAAATGCCTATTATAGCAAAAGAATATTTTAAAGAGAATTTAATAATAAATAAAACTGAGAAATATTAAATTTTAAAATAAGCTGATTATTTATAAATTAAAATACCTAAAAGTTTATTAATATTTTGAATAAAATGTGTTGGTTAAACTGTTTACTATAATATCTTAATGATTCTAATTTAGTATTTAACTATTTATAGCCAAAATGAAATTAATTTATACATGACTTAATACTCTTTAATGTTAAAATAATTGTAATCATATTATAATTCAAATGTTGATTTTTAAATTACCTATCATACATTTGTTAAATACTCGAAATTAAAAGGAAATATTATTTATGATTACGATATTTTTATTTTCAACTATTAAATTGAAGTATGTTAAAAAAATAAAACAATACAATTAGTTAAAATAGAAAAAAAATCTAAAATTAAATGAATAATCAAGAATTTATTTACACTATTTTAATATTATTTACAAAATTCTAATTAAACACTACTATATCTTGACATCATGCTAATTTCGAGATAGAGTGCGATAAAATATATTAAATTACTCACATTAATAAAATCTTAATTTAAATGGAATGAAGTTTTAAAATATTCAAATGTTATTTAATATAAATAATTACTCTTAAATTAAAGTTGATAATGCAATTAAAATAACGCAGATTCCTTTAAATTTTTATCCATAAATAAATTAATTATTGAAAAATGTAAATAATAATCTATAATTAGTAAATAACATTTGAATATTTTAAAACTTCATTCCATTTAAATTAAGATTTTATTAATGTGAGTAATTTAATATATTTTATCGCACTCTATCTCGAAATTAGCATGATGTCAAGATATAGTAGTGTTTAATTAGAATTTTGTAAATAATATTAAAATAGTGTAAATAAATTCTTGATTATTCATTTAATTTTAGATTTTTCTTCTATTTTTACTCTTTTTAAAAATTTTCAATAATTATCATTATTTCCTCTTTAAAATCTATTTGAATTTCATAATTAGTCACGCTTGGATTTATTAATTAAGTAATATAAAAATAGGTAATAGATAGAAATAATCTAAGAATTATTAATTTTTTTAACAAAAATATTTTAATAAAACTTCTCAATAAGAATCAACTAAGTTTTAACATAAAAAACAAGTACAAGAAAGATATCTGTGTTTTTATAGAGACGCTTATTAATAATATATATTAGGATATTTAAGTGAAACATGGTAAGTCATATTTTAACAATTTTAAATTATTCTACAAAACCCCACTCTAAGGCTTAAATTTAAGGATATAAATTATAACATTAATTTTAAGAAAAATCTTTTTATGAAAATTATATATAAATTAAAAGATTTATTGAATAATATAAGTAAAGAATTATTAACTGTAAAAATGCTTTTATAAAAAAGTTAAAAGTCAGTTTCTAATTAAATAAAAATTGATGCAGTCTGATAAATTAAATCCTTAAATTCTTAATTTATTATATTATACTAATTTAATTTTGTTTTTAAGTAATTTATGAATAGCTTTTATAATAAAAATACTCTTAAATTTATTTAAAGATATATTTTTTATTTAAGCATGATATATCATTGTATTGTACAAAGAATTGTCATATAAAGTGTTTAATTAAGTTTTGAAATTAATGATTAAAAATGTTGGAGAATTCTTAGGGAGTCTAAGCTTATCAAGGTGATGGAGTTATGGGGTTTTAACATTTAATAATAATTAAAATTTAATTTTAATTATTATTAAATATTATTCTTTTTATAATTTAAAACTAAGACTCTGTTATGGAAACTCTTTGGCTTATCTAAATTTATTTATATTGTATAAATAATAATAGCGCATTTATACATTAAAATATTACTTTATTGAATTTTTTTTATTATAATTAAATTAATGCTAAAAACATCATAAAATTGCACTACATTGTTATAATAAATTAACATAGAGGATATTGATTTTAAATATTTACTTAGCTGTATATAAACTTCATTTTGTTTAGATATACATATCAATATATTTTTTAATTCATAAATCACTTTCCAAACATATATCTTCGCTTAATAATATTTTTAGGACATGGTAGAAAGCACTGGGAAGAAGTCATACTTGCTTTAGCAACATAAAAGCAATCAAAATAATTAATATTAATTAGAATTAATTTAAGAATAGCCAAAAACTAATTTAAATTTAAATCGGCGAGAGAGAGACAACAGAGATGAGCAGCTGCAAGATGTAGAGGAGAATTCTACTCCCTACCTTCCACCTTAAATTATTAATGAATCCTTGGAATAGATAAAAGAAAGCTATTTAATTGAGTTTAGAAAGGTGTTGCACCAAATTGGGCTGAAGACTGATAGTCTCAACTTTTCTTAAAAAATATACATTCAAACATTGGCCGAGACATTCCTTGAAACTGATTTATATCAAGAGAACAACAGCTTTTCAAGAAGAAATCATTATTTTGAAGACTTAATTGATCTTCCAGTTGACAGTTTTACATAACTTTTCATTGATTATTTGAGTGAGTTTCTAAACAATTTCCGCTAAACAATTGGATTTAAGGACAAAGTGGTTGAAAAGTCTTTGGATTACATTTAAAGAAACCTCCTTCAAAAATTTAAGTTTGAAATTACACCAGCTTAACCTTTATCATTTTCAAGTAATTCATATTGTCTAATAATATTTATATCAGGCATATTATGGGGTTAATAATCAGCAACTTCGACTACTATTCAACCTAAAAATGCATTTTAGAGAGTTAGAGTTTAAATTAGGTAAACAGCTTTGAATTAAAATTTTTATAGATTCAATTTGTTCTACTTATTAGTCTAAAGTAGCTTACAAATGATTGCTTTTGAGTTTAATCATGATGCATTTATTACAATGAGTATTCAATTTATTCAATCTCAAATGTCAGCATTATATTCTTTATTCCACTAAGAATTAGTAAAGCAAGAAGATGTAAGATCAAAATTTTGTCTTTTCATTTTTTATAGTTTAATCTATAATAAATCAAGCATAAAATTACTTACTTAAGAACTAAAAAAATCTCTGATTCACAGCTGTTGAAATTTGAATATCAACTCAAGACTCGCGACTATAAGATCAACTCAAATTCTTTGACATATAATTAACTCAAAATTCTGAAGTTAGACTGTGCTGAGCTCCCCTTGAACACAAGATCAATTATACCAGAAGATGAATATCTTGGTATAATTAGAGAGCTTAACATCGCGATAAGCAGCTTTATCTGCGAGCAATCGAAGTATAAAGATTACTACCCTCAATATTTGGACATCTCTCATGAGTTATATGACTCAGTTTACACAAACATAGTGGAGAAAGCTAAAGAGCTTAAAACCCAAAAGTTAGTTATAGAAATGAAGTTAGAGATTGAAGAAGCAAGACTGGAAGAGCTTAAGAAGTAGAGTTTAGTAAATACTGGACTACAAGAATATTTGAAGAGTGTGAAGGAAGCATAAGAAAAGATCGCTACTTTGAAGTTGAAGTAGTCAGCTGTGAGCGAAATCAGCAATGACGCGTCAATAAACTATGACCAAATTATAATTTTTAATTGCAATGAAGCAGAGACCACTACTATGTCAAACGAAGACCAGCATTATATGCAAATCTCCTAAAACTAAACTTTGATGCAACAGACTATATTAAATTCTCTCAGTCAATAAGGAGTCAACCTTACTTAGAGCAATATTCCCCCCTCATTATAACAGCAGACTCAGGTGACAGGTATTTCTAGAAGTGAAGATGAAGAACAGGACTGAGTCCCATCACCAATATTAAGCTTATAATTTTAATAGTGAGATCAGAGAGCAATCTTTTAAACTAATTATGAATTAAATTAAGAATAAGAAATCGTAGAAATTGAGAAAAAATATTTGAGATTAATTTTTTAATTAAATTTGCTTTATTTTTTTAATCAGTTAATGAATTTATCAATAGCTATATATTTATACCATTGTTGTCTTTCTATAATTTTAACAATTCATATTATTTATATTAAATTGTTTTAATTGAATCAAAGTAAATATTAGGAACAAATAATTATTTATTAACTGTTAATTAATCTTCCATTATTTGCTCTCTTTATGTAATTTCATTTATAATTCAAGTATAATTTATAGTAAATGATAATTAATAAATCAAGTGGTGATTACAAGAGTTAATTATCCTATCACATATAAATTACTAAACTGTTTTGCTTTTATATTTTTATCATTATCATTATTTCTGAGGCCAAATTTATCTATTTTATAATTAATTATCATCTTAATCCCGATCATTATTATAAATCTAAATATTTTAATTTATTTTATTCTTTACATCCAAGATAATTTCATTTAATATTTGTTTATAGCAATAATGTCATGATCGCTCTTGAAGTAGTCCTCCGATTGACTATTCTGATATACCTAAGCCTGATTATTATCGTCCCTGTTATTATCTTCCTCCATCAAATTATCAAAGAACCCTCCCTTTTTAGCAGTTGGCTTCCTCAATCGCTCAAATCCATCGGTATTGTGTAATTGTTCACCTAAATCGCCGTTAAATCTCACACTTTTCTTCCTGTTTTGATCATATGGGGAGTATCCTCGGTTCGGTTCAGTCAGGGTGTTTGAGTTGCCTCTGAGCAGTGGGTAGTTGTTACTTAGATTTTGGTGAAAATTGGGGTCTGATCTGGCTGCTGGGTCACTGTACAAGTCGTTGTTTGTCAAAATATCGAATAATTTCTATAATAAATGGCATAAATAGTTTGGCTTTATACATAAGATCTAAATGTTTGTGTTATCCATGTCTTCGTCGCTTTGTTAGTCTGGACCATTATTGATATCATTAAGCCATTAAAACCCAGGTGCCAGGTCTCTGGAGTCTCTACCAGGCATAACCACACTCCTATCAAAAGTGTGAGCATTGGGATCTATTTTGTCTGGGTCCATATCATTTGATAAGCTTTATGTGTCCACATATATAGGTTAATCACACTATAAATTTAACATAATAACCTATGAAAGTTGCAATAAATTTGGTCGATATCAGTATATGAAAGATTAAATTTATTAATCAGGAGTGATGACTCTCTCAATTTACAAGGGTTGATTGTTAGAGTAGGGTTCTGGGGGTATCTAATCACTATCGTCTATTGTGGGATTAATAGCCATTGGTATTATATCATTATCAAAAATGTTCATATAAAATACCCCAAAACCCCTTATCTCAACATAAATTACTTTAGATACTATTTGATCATTTTCAGGTTCTTCATCTTCCTCTGAGGGATTATAGATCTCAGTGGGTTTAATAAAGACCAAAGACTCCTTCTTCTTCAATGGCACAACTGGTTCCTTGGATTTATGCAAAGTCAGTGTTGATAGGAAGAATTTCTTATAATCAAACATTAAGTAAATGAGCTTATTATAAATTTTTATATAATACTTAAATAAAAACCTTAAAATGCATAAGAGGCTAATATTAATCTTAATTTAAAATTGAGATTTAATATTAAATTAATAATTTATTAGATTATCAGAAATAAGTTTACTTTTGTTCCACTTCAGAGATGAATTTCAATCTGGTCAAGCGCTATTTCTCTTTGAAAGCCTGACATGTCTCGTAGATTTTAAATGGGAATATAAACATCAGATTTATGACAACCATCAACACCACAATCCCAATAATAATCCAAGCTATATGCATATTTTATATTTATTATATATTATATAAGCTATTGTTAATTATTATCATGAATGAGTTTTAAATATAATAATAACTATTGAATCGCGCATATTTAACAAAAGTTAATTAAGAATTTACAGTAAAATTGAGCAGTAGATGGTCGTACATCACTTTCTACAAATATGAATAAGTAGCAACCCACTACAAACAGGAAAGTTTCATTAATAATTGAAAATGTATTCACTATTTCATCTTTATAGGGACGCATTAACACCAAAATAACTATCATCTATAAATAATGAGTTAAATTATTTATTTTAAAAGAAGAGACATTCACAAAATAGTATAGAAATTAAATGGAAATTATGTAAAACTGAGTCTATTCTGACTAGAATTGTACTTACTGAGAAGTTGATGATTTAGAATACTATCAATTGCAACATTGGATTGCTGCTTAGGAATACTAGACACATAATAAACAGCATTTACAATTAATTTATATAAAAACGAGATTATAGTATTTTCTATTTAAAAAAGAAAAAATATTGTGGTAATTTTAAGATTCTTCTTAGGATGAAGAAAGTGGCATGCATATATTGATACCATTTTTTCATTTTAAATTCTTCGAAAAGCGCTCCATAGCGATGCTTCAAATCTTCCTAAGCTCTGAATTTATGTCTGTATTGATACAAGAAGAAGCATGATAAAATTGGAAAAAGAATTGTTAGGCATAATTTATTTAATTAAATAATTTACTGTTAAATGATTTTTTAAGCATTAAATCTAATTAAATTGCTAATTAAAAATATAAAAGAGTCTAATTTAATGATAAGCATATTAATTTATTAAGATATTTCTTAATAAAAATCCCTGAAAAATATTTTAAAGGCAAACTAAAAGAAGAGATATCGCCGAACAGAAAATCTCCAAAGGAGTACTAAAATCCAACTACAATACGATTTAAACATCTAGAGGTTCAAATTATCAAAAGTGATATATTTTTTGGTATTTAAATAATTCACTTACTGATCTTATGTTAATATAAGCAGATGTATTTATTTCTAAAAATCCTTCCATGTAAAATCTTATAAATGTATTCCAAATCAAGCCTTGCTCCAAATTTTTCACAAACTTTCCTCTATAAATTAATATAATTTAAGATTTACTCATAGTATTTATAGATAATTAGTCATTCAATAGTAAATTCTTACTTTTTACAGCATCTCAGAGAAATATTTTTGATTAAAATCAGAAGGCAATAGCAATATATAAAAGCTACTATAATACCAAGTTGAGACTGTAGATTCATAACTATTTTCATGGAACTATAGCCATTTTTATCGAAATTTCCATGCAGAGCATAGTCATTAGGGAATGTGTCATCATTTAAGTTAAAAACATAAGAGAATATATCTGCTATAATCTGTAAACTTAATTAACATATTATAAAAATAAAGTTAATTGACAAATTATTATAGTATGTAAAGATATTGACATAAGAAACATTAATTTAAGTTTATATCAGAGTTAGCAATAGACAAGTAAGAAAACATCATAGTAAGGCTGGTAGGGAAATACAATTTCAAATTGGGGATATAATTGACTATTTGCAATACATTCAAGAAGGTCCAAAGAATTTCCATACTACCACTACTCAAGAACATAATTAAAGCGTTGAATGTGTTCTAATTTAATTAAATTTTGATGCTTTGAAACACTTAAGTTCTTTTAGCTTATTTTTAAATTATACAAATGCGAGGGTGATCATGAGGGAAATAATAATTGAGGTTCCTGCTCCTTGAATAATTGCTCTTTCAGAAGCAGAGAGATAATCTTGAGAATTTAGGTTTGCACTTAAAGGCAAGAATTCTAATTTTGAGGTTGAGTTTCTAGCAAGCAACTAGTAACCCCTAGAGTCTGAAACATAAATATTGTCTATGTAGTTAAATATGCAATATTTTATGAATGAATTACCAATGGATTTTATTCAAAGTTTCAATGTATATATAGATCTTTTCATCACCATCTAAGATAGAGTTAATACTCAATTGAATGAATACATCCTTCGCATATTAATTGCTCTCCCAATAAGGAGCACTCCAACTATAATCATATGGTTCGTTTTTCCCACTGATTGAAACCGTGAGGATACTAGTAAGTTCCTAGCCAGAGTACTTCACAGGGGAGGAAAATCTAAGAATTAAATACTGATTGTTATAGTTTGTCACGGATTTAGGGAAGGGTTGTGGGGTGCAGGTCAGCCAGTCGGTTGTGTAGTAGAAATCATAGCAGCTCACGCAAGTGTTTTCTTTTGAAGAATAGGTGTAAGTTTCGTTGTATGGACTACCTATTTAATTCATTAAATATAAAAATAATTTAGAGTACATTAATTTATCAAAAGTTTAAGTTTAAATAAAAAGAGTTTTTATCAGTTTTTAGCAATGATTATACATTATAAAAACATCATTTATTATTAATCTATTTAGCCACAATTATCTAAACATTTGCCTTACCAGCTTGGCTTGCCCTACTTGCATGTATAGCATTTGCTTTAAAAATACAGAAAATATTTATCATAATTCTTAAAATAATTAGCTGTTTGTAAGACCATAGCAAGTCTTACAGTTAGCATGACAAGATTCGCATGTAATAGTAGTAGAATTTTATTAAAAATATCCATCGTTACAAGCACAATTCCCTAAAGTTCCATCAATAATTGAGGCATTTGGAATGCAGCCAGTGCAATAATTATTGTTCCAAGCGTCTGTGTCATAGTAACATGATGTAAAATTAGTTTTACAAAAATAGAGTAATTATATTTATATCAAGTTTCAGGTTTACAAAGATCGTTTGTGCAATTACGATCAAGACAATAATTGTACTAGGATGCATAACTGCTTGTCACACAACTACTGAAACAAGTAGAAGCACCTAAATATTGATCACATTAATCACATACTGGATAGCCTTAGTTAGCAAATGGTGAGCATTTATCTTTATAAGGGTAAT
The DNA here is from genome assembly GCA_000711775.1 of Oxytricha trifallax. NCBI lineage: Eukaryota > Ciliophora > Spirotrichea > Sporadotrichida > Oxytrichidae > Oxytricha > Oxytricha trifallax. The sequence goes on from ARYC01002134.1 coordinate 26,239, forward strand.
TTCTTCTTGGAGTGTAGTATAAATGAGTCAGAGGTTTGTATGTTTTCCAGAAGTAGATATTTCTTATGAAACCTACAAGACCTTGACCTACACGGGTATCCCATTTGTAGGGTCGTTTTAAAGTTTCATCATAGTAATCGTTAATAACTGTACAACTTGATTGTTAAGAGTCATTTGGACCCCATATGTAAGAGCAAATTTTAGATTGGAAGTATTCTAGATTATTTAAATAATTTGAATAGCTTTTTTTATATAAAGTTAATACTATAGAATTTTAAGATCAGCTGGATAATACAAAGCTCCCATAGTGACAGCAACAAATACCCAACTTTAAGGGAAAGTGGTTTTATTATAAGCGTTTACCATTTCAATCGCATAAGTTCCATTGTAGTACACAATAAATGAGCCATTACCTTTGGCAAAGTAAGCTTAAAACATTGGAGTATCAGTGCCGAATGAATTGATCTTCTAAAAGAGATAATAATTTTATGATGGCATAGTAGTCTCAGTGAACCTGACCCACATCTCCACTGTAAAGTATTTGCTGAAAGTAAGCCAAGTAGTTCCACTATCAATGTTTGTGGTCATATAGTCCCCACCATCAAAGTAAAACCCATTCACTTCAGACCGATGAGGCTCAACTGATGTTGTACGCACATCTGGATAGGCATTTCCCAGGTAGAGTTGATAAACCTATGTACCTAAGGTTGAAGTATAGTATTATCTTGCTGTTCCTGTAGGAGCTCCAGTAAGTTGCCATCTTGCAGCCATATAGTTTGAGAGAGTTCTCACAGTTGAAAAATCTTCCAGACAAGTATAAAAATCAAACTACTATACTGCATAGAATAAATGCTATATTAGCTGTTGCTGTTACGTATAAAGGACAAAACTCGCAGAATTTTTAAGCTGTGTTACAACGAAATAATAATTATGGTGTTATTAATCTATAAAAAATATTACATTTGTTTCTATACAATGGCAGTGCAGTCCCAATCAATCATATCATCTAAATTAGCCATTGTAAGAAGCACCGTTGAGTACAATCTAATTTCCAAAATGTATCCTGAAAATCCATTTGTAATATTTAATCCGTCATTAGCCCATTTTCCTCCAAAGACCATATCGTAATCGACATCGTCTTGGTAAGCGTAACTGAAAGTCTTGTAGCTTGCGATCACTCTGGACCTGGAATAGGCAACTACTCTTGCTCTGGAATACGTGCTGGTGGCATCCATCGTAAGCATAATTAAGTAAATAATAATAAGTAATTGATTTGATTGAATTTATTTGATGAATTGGAATATTAAAGACAAGGAAATTGTTAAGGAATTGAATTATATTGAATTTATAATTCTATAAAAAAATCAAATTTAAATTTGATAATAAATTACATTAGCATTAATTTTTCAATATAAAATCAATTAAGAAAGTATTGATGCTTGTTTTTAATTTCATTTAGTATTTTCTACTTCAATTTAGTTATTTAAATGCAAATATAAAATATTAAGGCTTATAAAACTATTTATAGAACATTTTGACAGTTTAAAGGAAATTAAAAAATATTACAATAGTTTCATAAGTATATCAACTCACTTAGAATTTTAATAATTTTTTAAAGCATAAAAGCGATGAAATTCCATCCTTCCTGAACATCAGCATCAAACGTAAGTGTCTCATTGTATATCTTGGCATAGTAATATCCATTTTTCATGCCAAAACATATTTTATCTGCAACATCAGTTGCACCGTTTCTGTTTTGCTTGCACATGAGCACTTGGTCTCTTTGGCCATCGAATATGTTCACCCACATAGTCACTGTTGAGCCTGTGTAACGAAGTTCATTCGAGTAGTATGTGTAGGTCGAGGAGGCTTTGGTATATGCGAGCTGATCACCCGTGAAAAATAAACCATAGTCTGAAGATATTGTTGGTCTGTAGAGCGTACTGCTGCTATCTCTTTTATTAAAAAGTGTTAGAATTAATGATATTCATGACAATTCCTCCAATATTAAATCAAAAATATACCTCACAAATATTGTTTAATCTCCCAAGTAAAGCTTAGTGTCAGGAGTGGTTGCTAATGTACCTGCAATATGTGTGGGAGAATTAGTTGTAGAGGTGCACGTATATTTTTGGAAATAAGTCGTTGTATCAGATGTATTTACTATATGAAGATAAAATGGTATAAATAATTCAGGATAAATTACCTATGGATGTGCATAAAAAGAATACTGAAACCAAAAAATACTACAAGAATATGTTAGAGGATTTTTGAAATCCTTTTCTTGAATTGGATTTCATTAAATATTCTATTTTTAAATTAATTTTATATTATAAAGTTTAAATGAGGAATGTTTAAATTGCACTTATTTCAATCCAAAATATATATCTTTAAAATTCAATAAAGTTTCATAAATGCCTATAGTATAATATCTCAAGAAACAATTCAACCCAATAAATTGCCTCTAAGATATAGTTGCAGTTTTACTAGCAGTGTCAACTCCTAAAATAAATATATTATAAAAAACAAATGATTTACCAAAAGCCTATAGGATCCTACTAAGTACATCATGATGTAGTAATCTCTTAAATACTGAGTATTTCATATATACTTTCAATGGTACTTGCTATCTATTGAGTGGCTATAACTATTGAATTATTTCTTATATTAAATTTTAATTTAAAAAACCTTTTCTTAAATTATACACATTAAGCCCTAGTAGTTCATCAGCTCCAACAATCAATAAATTATTGTCAACTTCGATTTTCATCTTATTTTCGTTGATTCTTTATCTGATATTTTAAGCTCCCTTTTTTACTAAGTTTTCAATATCCTCCTCCTGTTAAGCTTTGAAAATTTTATATAAACCTTTGTATTCGCTTAAAAGTGAATATATTTATTGCTCTTCTACATTAAATTCTTCTGCAAATTATAAATGAAAGTATGATTGAAAATTTTGAATTAAATATTATTTGTTTAAAGTAGTTTAATTATATTAATTTATTTTGCAAATTTCTTGATTTAATCGTACTAAACCTCTCTAGCTTTCTTTCTATAATTAATTGTGTTTTGAGTCATATTAGTTCTTGAATTAGTAATTATAGATGAAGTGGGTTTTCTTTGAGATTCCGTGTTTGTTTTGCTCATAGCTAAATTTTATAGTAAATTTCTAGCAGAAGTCTTTTGTTAAGGAGCCCTCATAAGATGCTCTCTGACATTAGATTTGAAACTGAAGTCATTTCTGTTTTGTGAAAGTGAAGAATTATCATTAACACCATATGTACCTGCTCCTGCTCCACCTTTTGCAAATTAGGAAATATTCTCAGGCCTTGTATTTCTGGTTCCACTGAAAAATGAGTGGGCATAAACTCTCCCTCCCAGATTATTAAAATAGTAATCCTCGTCATAATGATCTTAATTTTCTGAATCATTAAAATCCTCGGAATCGTTTCCATAATCAGGATCGTAAATATTCCTGTGTTTTGGCTTAAATTGTTTCACTTTATATTTCTCTGGTATATCCTCTCCATCTATTTATAGCAATATCATAATAATTCATTCATAAATAAAAAATGATAATATTATAGTTCTTATCGTGAAAAACCTTCTTATCTCTTTCAATCTAGCCAATTTTATCCGCTTTAAGAAAAAGCATTTATTTTCGAGCATTTCCAAAAAATTTCAAAAATGGTAGCTTAGATTAATTATCTTAAGTTCCATAAGGATCCCTATCATTTGATCTATTATGAGAGAAACTCTCTCCTTACACCTGTTATATTCTTGATGTACTATAGTTTTATTTATGAGTATTTCTGCTAATCCCATTATTCTTAATGTTTTAGAATGAGGCATGAGAAGTCAAATTTTTAATAAGCTTATTTTATTCATTCTCAAGCTTTATTTCTTAATAGTTTTTTTAGATTTACCTTTCGTTTTTCATAACAGAGTGTGACCTAAAATTATTGCCAAGAATTTGATCTTGTTTTTGAACTACTGTACCATATTAGGTTTAGTTTTAAGTTTAAAGAGTCTTATAAATTTTAGTGCCTGGTGATAAAGTTGGACTGTTGCTTCTAGATTTAGCTTTTTAAGTTATTGTTTGAGAAATACTTGGTATCTTATTATCATTGTGAGATAACTGAGACTAGTTTAAAGCAGTCACCTTATCCTAATCCTAGAAAGTTGCATTATTCATAGTCTAAGGCAATATAATTCTATTAGTATGCTATAGATCAATAATCTTATTTAGATCATCAACTTTTTCATTTCCTTGATTCCATTGTAACATTTTATCTCTAATCCATAGTTAAGTTTTATGATAAATGTGATTCTTTATATTCTGATCTTTGCCAAGTTTATAGTCTTAAAAGGACACAAGTTTTTAGCTATTAATAACCCCCTTGAAATTCTTGCCCATACTACAAACGCAAACTCTTACATCTTCTGGTATTTCATGCAAATTTGAGATTTCCTCACCATTTAGTGTAAAAAGATGAGTGTACTCATTTCTATGAATATTAATTTCGTTATCTTCATAGTGATACTTATCTTTCTTCAATTTCAAAGTAGCATAGTGCAGCATTTCCAAAAATCCTCTCTTCTCAAAATCAGTTTGTTTTAAACTCAGATGATATTTCTGAAGCCTGTTTACCTTGTTCTATTGGTTTTAAAAGTCATACTTCTCCCTGAACTAATTCAAGTCAATTTGAATCATTTTGCAGTTACTTAAGTCACAACCATCTTCAACCAAGTAAATTGGCTTTGAATTTCTTTCTTCTCTTGCTTTCTTTCGAGAATCCCGTTCGTTTTCGTCAATGATAGTTTAGAGGAGATTTGTATAACTTTACTAGTCTGTTTTAATTCTATCTTTAGAGGGCACTTACATCATAGATATAGTTGAATTGCTTAATTGATTTAGTTTTGTTTAACTTTGATTCTAGTCAAATCTTTTCAAGCTTAGGGTGTTTCGATTATTACTAAAGATGAAAATTTAAGAAAATAATACTTAAATACCTAGTATATTGAATTAATGCCAGTACGTTAAAAATAATAAGCTAACTTATATAGATTTCATATTTGTATTCCTTATTTCCCTTATTTCATATACAACTTTAAGATTTAGGAAAAAATCAATAGCTTATATCATTTTAAGTTTTAAGGAATTAAGTAAGTAATTGAACACAATAAATAAATTCTTATATTATAAGATACTTAAATCATAATTTTAATAAAAAATTATTTATAAAAAATTTCCATCCTGATTCTACTCGGGATTTAACTGTAGTCAAACCTTAACTACTAAAATTGCTGTTTGATTCTTAATTTCTCTTATTTGTTATTAGTCTTTGCAAGCTTATTGTATTTTTAGCTCTTGAAATTTTATCGTCATCTTCTTCATATTCATTAATTTAATGAGGTTTTCTTTCATAGTTTAAGGTGTTTTTATTCACCAGTAAAGATTGCTTGTCATTTTTTATTCCATTTTTAGGTAAGACTTTGCTAATAAGTTTTCCTTTATATACTTGCCTCTCTTTCAAAATTGGGGTCTCTTTATTGTCATAGTAAGTATCTAAAACATTTTTTATGTAAAATTCAGGTTTTATCAGAGATCTGGCGAAGTCTGGATTATTAATAAAATTTAATTTGAAATTAAGGTAATTTGAACATGGATTCATTTTTAATTAAAATAAACCTGCAATAGTCTTGAGGGAATTAAGGAGTAAGTAGTAGCTAACTCTGTAATATCTCTTTAAGTTTGCTTATTAATGCGACAATAAATCTTTGGCTCTATATTCTTCCTAAGCTGAAGATATTCTGGATTGGGCTGGGTCTTGAACATCGTCTTCTCTTTCATCATAATTAAATTCAAGATTAGAAGGCTCGTACTCTTTCAATGTCTAATTTTTTGTCAGAGTTTCAAAAGTCTCTAAAATGCTGATTTAAAAATGTGAATTTATGTTTACAATTAATAACTTAATCAATTTGCTCTGTCTGTTTTCTCTTTACAAGAGTTTATTACTACTATATGTTAGAATGTTCAGATATGATAGAACCAAACTTTTTCAGTCCTATACCCTTCTCTATAGAAATTTAAATTAAAGTTTTTCTTTCATTAATTTTTACTTGGACTAAGACCTCCGAAAGAACTGTTATCAAAATTAATGCTGACTTTTCAATTTGAAGAAGATTCTGGATTATTTCTAAGAAATTTAATTGATCCAGAAGTTGATTTATCTCTCTTTCTGAACACATTATAATTGTCATCTTTAAACATTTCTTGGATTAACCTAATTTAAGTGTTACTATTTTTAATAATACCACAAAAACTTACTCATCATCAGTATGATTTAAAATACTTTTACTTTGAAACGTTGGTTAATTAGTGTACATTTTATTTAGGAAATATTATTATTATAAATCCATTAAATTTATAAGCATCTATCAAAATTTATAAATTTACAATCATTAATTTCTTTTTCAAATTAAATTTATTAATTATTCTTGAGATACTAATCAATGCCTAAGAATGTAATAGTGCGAACTTGGATAAAAGTAAGACATTTTTGTGATTATACCATGCTTCATATAGATCTTGGACCCCTTAGGCTTAGGTAAAATTCCTCGAGATTAATACATGCCATTTTTGAGCAACTTGCCAGAGGAAAATTAACACTAATTTCCACAATTGTGAGTAGCGCTTTTGCAGAGTAATTAAGTCAATATATGGGAGGGGGTCTAAGTCGGTGGCAGAAATTTTTCGAAAACCTAAGTCGGTGGCAACATTAATTTTTCAAAATTCACCAAAATCCTAAGTCGGTGGCATTATAAAATTTTTTTCTATTTCCAATTGGGAATCAATAAGTACCTCAATATTTATATGAAAATTTTATCACAGAAAGTTAATCAATCTCCATCATAACAACTTAGACATTTGACGGACACAGTTTAACATATAAAATAATTAGAATTCATAAATAATTTGTATCCCTTTATCAAATAATTTTAATTAAATATAACTATATAAATATCAATGAAATATTATCACATTGAAAAATAATGATATTTTGAAAAAATTAAAATCGAAGTATGTTATAGACTAATTGTCAATGTGATAATATTTCTTGATATTTATATATTTATATTTTTATTTATAATTATTTGATAAAGGGATACAAATTATTTATGAATTCTAATTTATTTTATATGTTAAACTGTGTCCATCAAATGTCTAAGTTTTTATGATGGAGATTGATTAACTTTCTGTGATAAAATTTTCATATATATTGAGGTACTTATTGATTCCCAATTGGAAAAAAAAAAATTTTATTATGCCACCGACTTAGGATTTTGGTGAATTTTGAAAAATTAATGTTGCCACCGACTTAGACCCCCCCCAATATATGGAACAGGAGGGCATTCTGAACCCAGACAACAAAGAAATATTAATGCCTAAGTTGGCTTAAAAGTTGTACGATAATGAAATTGATATAGAGCTGTTGAGTTAGACGCTCAGAAATATAGCAGACTTAAATATTCCTGATTCTAAGCCAATCACTGATTTTAAGTTTATGAGTGAAATTATTAATGAAAAGTAAATGGAGAAAAAGACTTCAAAATGAGATAGAATTTATATTAATTTCATAAACTTTTTTCCAAATTTTCAAATATAAACCATTTAAGAAGTATTTATATAGATTAATTAGTGAATATTATTAAGAAAATTAATCATTTTTAACATATTTAAATATAATTAAAAGAGATAGATTGATAATTTATTAGGGAATTAACTATTAAGGAAAAATAATTTAAAAAAAGTAGATTATTTCTCGATCTTATCTCTGAGATCATAATGAAAGGTCAGTGTCAAACCTGACTGATAAAAGTCAAGTTCTCCATCCATGTAGGCATCTCGAATTTCCTATCAAGGTAAAATGCTGCAATTTTATGTATTACCTGATTCGGATGAGTATCTCATGCTCTCTACCAGATACAGATATTACAAAACCATGGAATATTCAAAGCTTTTTTATAAAGTAAAAAAATATCAGTGAACCCATGGTTTTAACCCAATCCAAGGTGACCAACCATATACACATTTTATGTCAGAAATAACATAATTAATACTAAATATTTTTAATTAAAATTAATTTACATTATTGATATGAATTAATAAATGGACTCTTAAAATTAAATAAGCCAAACACCTACAAAATCGTCTAATATAATTGTCCCATCTCTCTAATTAATACCTCAGCATCGGTAAAGTTCCTCAAAATCCTTAATCCAATAGAATGATTCCTAAATCTAAAAGTAAGGAAGCTCCGATGAGAATGTTAATCAATCGAAGGATTTGCCAATTTTACAATTTAAGGATGAAAACTAAAGAGCCAAATTAAACTTTAAAATTTAGTCTTTTTGTTTGTTAGTGAATATATAGCAGTTTGATATTTGCAGTTTGAAATAGCTTAATAGCATAAATTTTATAAACTTTGAGAAAATAAGGAGATGGAATATATATGCAATTAACGACGAGGCATAAACTCAATAACATAACAATTTACAAAAAGGCAAAATGGTGTCAGGTGCAAATTAGAAAAGCAAAATTAGCAAGCTTGCATTCAGCAATCTTAAAAATAGATTGCAAAATCAATGTGGAGAGTATTAGACTAATTTTAAGCTTTAATTTCTAAATCTTGCTTAAAATATGCGGTTTAAGAGAGACAACATTAAACTTGGAGAGAAAACAAATTTAGAGTTTTGATAGTGAAAAATCTAAAATATAGAATAATAGTTTTATTTAAAATAGGTTTAAAAGAAACACTTAGAATGTTTTAAGCATATAATTTCTACACTATGCAATAGAGCTGTTTCACGAATTCTGGAACTTTAATTATTAATTTCAATATTTGATTAATAAATCCTTATTTTTTATAATCTAAGGATTTATTAATAATTAATTTTACCTTGGATTATGTTGGAGCATCTATACTAACTATAGGAATTTTAGCAATTATCGCAAGCTAAAAGATAACTGTAATTTCAGACAAAAATAATTCCTACCTCAATTTAATTTATTTAGGATTTGTTATTATTGGTAAAATTTTTTTATCTACATTCGGTAAAATTTTAGTCCCTTAATTTCTCATATTTGCTTTGTCCTTAATAAACCATAAATTGGGATTAATTGTTGCAAAAGTATTTCAAAAATGTTTACGTGTTTATAATAAGGAACAGAAAATTTGATAAATCAGCAACTTTATTTCATGCTAGCTCTCAGCTATATATTTTTCATCAGTAAGTTTATTAACACTTTATTATTATTTTCTCGATATTTTTACAAATCTCTTATTTTATATCTTTAGATATTTTCAAATCCATGGAATGGGAGAATGTGCTTAAAATGATTAGTATTTATTTCATCCTGCTAAGGTTCATATTTCATAGAGATATCTCGATTTATAGCGATATTTTTACAATTTTGGTCTTTATTTATCTGTATGCTTTACTAGAAAAGGTAAAACTAGTTTTATTACAAAATTTCGAGCTATTTCCCGATTATTCTAACTTATGCTTTACTTTTTAATATTTCAAGCCTTAAATCCTAATTAATATAGTCATTCAAGGATTAATGGGTCCTAAGAGACAGCTTCTAAAAGTCCTATAGGACTCTCTCCCAGCTGATTGATTAAGAAAAGACCATAAAATTAGTGATTTCTAAAAATGGACAAGTAATGTTCATGAATTAGAAAGGATTGGACTTTATTTAAGTTTAGGATGTTTCAAGCAATAATATATTTGAGAGTATGCCCTAGTTGCTTAAAATTTAAGAGAAATTTGAAGAGACTCAAGGCAACATGAGTTTGGAGAATCTGACAGTAAATTACTAAAATTAAATTTATCAAATAATCGATGTAAATTAAGTTCGCTATAAAAACTAGAAATGCCTTTAATTCTAGTTAAGCGATAAAACTTCTTAGATTACTATGAAAAATAGAGAAGATCAGGAAATGAGGTTTATCACTGAGAAAATTCAAAATCTATAGCACAAATTACATACTTAAACGATTGTTAAAAAATAAAAATAGGACAATATTTGCTCTAAATACAGCTATAAAACATAGTCTATGACTTACAAGCATATCAGTAGCATATGAACAATTAAGTTTCTGAAAAGACATTGACGAATCAAAAGTTAAGAATGAAAACTTAAAAATAGATTTTCTGAATTATTTTTTCCTTTTAAAATTTTTTAAAAACTTCTAACTTAAGGAGACTTTACAATCAATCATAGATGGTTTGTATTAAGAAAAGGTTTCAAAGGATACAGATCTAACTCTTAAAATTGGAAAATTTTAAAACGAAGTGAATGAAAACTATTAAAAGTTCAAATTTATGCTATATGGAATGCTAGAATGTTTCCTAACACCAAGTAATGGCGTACCTTATGGTTCAATTGAACATTTACTTTTCTTTTAATTTTAAAAATTGATAATTGTACCTTAATTTTTCTAATTCTCACATGTTAGAGACTTCAAGAAAGCAAACTATAAACATAACTCTTGACCAAGTTTAAACAGAAGTTCACTCAGAATTAATATTAGAGAAAGAGTTGCCTCTAGATTAAGTTCACAAAATCCCAAGCATCAGGCCTTTAGGAAAGCAAAACTCCCTTTCTAATCTATAGGTTCCCTCGAATATACCTGTGATTCGTTCGCAGCCATACTTATAAATCAATTAAAATTTAGATAGCAAAGAGATTCAACTTAAACTCACTTTGGATTAATCTAAACTTGATGATACTCAATATAGATTGATTGAGAAACTTTATTAAAGCCAAAATTCACTATGGAGTTCTCAGGAAAAATAAGAATCGTAAGTTCATGACAAAATGGATAGCCATAAGAGCCTTGGGTATAAGAAAGCTAAATATTAACTCAGCTATGAAATGCTCAAAGATTAGGAAGTTAATGATACATTCAGGTAAAATACATAACTTTACTTTGAATTATTTAATGTATAGTTTGAAATTCTTGAATGCTCTTTAATGTTTAAATGATTTCTAAGGTTTCATTTAGTTTAACCATGAAAAATCTTTTTAAATTAATTAGTTTGTTTTCCTTTCTCCATTCTTTATTTAAAATGACTAAAATTTATGAATATATAATCTTTGATATCTGTATAGTAAGTTTTTCATTTTTTCCTCAAAATTAACTTTATAGTTTCACTTTAAAACAAAATGACTTGGCTAAAAAGATGGTTTACGATACAACTTTTTCAAACATAAAGAATCTAACTTAAAACATGAGGGAAGAAGTTTCAAAGCATGAATTCAGATGGAGTCATTAATCAAGGAAGAATTACTTGAGCAGCTGAATATATTTAAATTATGAAATTATTTTGGAATTTATAGTAAGGTTACTCAAATAATTTTATAAGCTAAAAAGGACTGGGAGAAGCAGAAAGAGAAGAATTGAACCCATTTTACAAATACACTAGATCAGTTGAGACTTTAATGTATTAAGAAATGATTTGGACTTTGGACTGTAATAACATAGGAATTGAAGGAAACCCACAGGACATGCTCAATGACGAGAGTCCATAATTAAGAGAAGAGAAAATGGACATAATCAAGATATAGCAATAATTCTATGTATTGATTATTAGTATTTTAGGTTTGGATAAAATTTTGAAACACAATTTAAGCAAATTATACACAACAAATGGTTAAAAATGTCAAGCAGTCCCTATTCACACGGGTCTACACCACTCTCTACTCCAGGTTCTAAATATAACGCCTTGAGATCAATTCAATTGAAAAAGTTCATGAGTGCAAGAGTTTTATCTGAGTAATAGCAGTCTAAACTTAAAGTTTTACTTATTGAAGATCACTCTCATCATACTCAGCACCAGCATAACTTGAATGAACACAGACAATTGGTAAATTACAAAGTTTAATAATGATATTTGTTAAAATTTACACCTATATCTGTGCCAATATCATTTTAATTTTTGGTAGGTGGCAATGAATAGCAATCAAATGATTAAAGTCCTCATAAAATTTAAAGAACTAAAGAGTTATTAAATTAATTAGGAATTTCACATATCACTGAGGCATAAACCGCGAGGGAAGGCATGAAGCTTTTTAAAGAAGCAGCTTAGTAAGGGAAATGTTACGATATAGTGATAGTAGACTTAATTTTACCTGAAATTGATGGTTATGAAGTCACTAAACTTAATTAAATCTTTTTAATTTAAATTATTTTTTATTGATAGATATAAAATATTTTTGTAAAATTAGATTATCATAGCATTGTTTATAATGCAAAATAGAGAATTAAAAATGATTAGGGGAGTTAAAATTTTAGTTAATTATTCGTTCAATATAGTTAGATTCTATATTTGATTAGTATTTTTAAATGTAATCGTATTATTCTGAATACATTACACTCTTTTAAATTAGCGAAATCTTAAATATATTTTCTAACTTTAAATATAAGACAATATCTCTTATATAAATAAATTATTTTCTAAATACAAATCTCTTTCATTTTAAAAAATAAACTCTTAAAGCATTTAATTTTTAGATTTAAATTTTTTTTATTAAAATAAAATAATTCTAAGTTTAATGGACTAAGAGATTATGAATAAAACAACAATCAACCCTTGGCATCAAAAGTCTTTATTTGTGGAACAACATCCTCTAAATGTAAGTTAAATTTCTAATTTATTTACCGAATCAAAATAGTCCCTATAAAATTATAAAATTTATTATTAACCTATTTATAATAGAATTACCCAACGTTATGCCTCCAGGTTTTGATATAATTCTGCAAAAGCCAATAAACTCTCACTCTATTAAAAACATTATGCAGATAGTGTATAAAAAGCAAATTGAGTGAATAGTTAACAAATATATATTTCAGGGATTCTATAATTCTAGAATCAATTAATTCACAAAACTTTTACAACAAGTTTTTCATAATGTCATTAATATAGTATTAATATTGATTTTTAATATTGAAATTAATTTGATAGCAAAACTTAAAAATGAAATAAAATAATCAGAACAAGATTTTAAAAATTAATTTCTTTTCATTAATATTTCATTCTTGATTAATCTCTATTGAAATTCTCTCTTATAATGCATATTTTTAACCATAAAATAAGTTATGTAAATTAAATCTAAATTTCGATAATATTGAGAAATATTGTTCATTTTTTGCTGTTTTCTAAAGCTAGCATATTATTTTTATAGAATGGATTTCTTTCTATATCACTTACTTCCTTGTCCGAAGCATTTTTTACACTGATAATATTAAAAAAAACATATTAAAAACAAATAAACCCAAATATTATCTGTTGCGAAAATGTTCTTAGGATCCATATTTTACTTGGTCTGCATGAACCAATCATATGCCTGTGATCCCATTGCTTAGCGACTGAACATTTTTCTAATTTTACCGATGCCGTGATGATGTGACAAACATCCAAAGTGCTTGAACGTGGCTTCTTTGCATTCAATAATTTAATAAAGAAGAGGGGGTTTCGGGGCATTAATATTAAATATACATATAGATTCTTTTTCAATTTCTTCGTAGACATGAAGAGCTTTCTCCTCTGTCCAGTCATCATAAACGAATCCAAAATATGAATACACTGCAGCACCGGTGTCATACACTTAAGTCACTCTGTTAGTAAAATAAATTCATCTATTTATAAACTATTTAAGCAATTGTGGTATATTTATCAATTGAAATCCAATTAAATATAATGAAGAGGACTTCTTCTCGGATTCCGTATTTTTTAGCTCCGGCAACCAATGACTCATTGATTACTTTGCAGAGGGAACTTACATGCTCCCAGTCGACTGAGGTTTCAAAACTTTCACAGACCATTTTATAGATTGCTACAAAGTCTCTTATGTAAGTAATCACAAAGGTTAGTTTTAATAAATAATTCTTAAATTTTGGAATCATGGTAAAACTCCTTTTGCTATGAATATTAAAAGTTTTTAATGATGATTAATTCAATCTGATAGGTTCATGGTTCTAGAATAAGTTAATTTCAAGGAAACATGATAAAGTAAAAATAATTTTGATTATAATTGCATTGCCAAATAAAATTTTTCATTTTTTACATAAAATGCATTTTAAATCATTTATAATACTTTAATTATAAAAGTGTAATAAATTGATAGTTTTGATATATTTGCTTACAAATTATTTCTCCCATTTGAATATTTATTCAGTACTATCTATTTAAAAGATGTGAAAAAATCTATAATATTAAATCTATAAAATAAAGATATTAGGGGTCGCGTATTTACAAACCCAAAATTTTCTATTTAAAAGTTTAAGTTAATATGAACAATTATGATATTAGTGTATATCCAGTCTTTCCAGCATCCTCTCCAGCGCTATATCCTCCATATCTAGATGCCATTCAAATATATTTCTATAACTTTCTTTATATGAACTATGCTAAACAATTTTCCAAAATTATTTGATAATTGCATAGATTTAATTCTCTTAAAACAAAACTTCTTCTTCTACTCCCTCAAATACCAGAGTGGCAGCACACATTTTATTAGCATCAAATCCCTTGACATTAATTATATAGAACTTCTTGGCTGCAGATAAAAATCTCTCAATCACTCCGTGGTCGTCAGGTAAACTTAAAATAAATTTAGCTATTTTCATAGCAATAAAAAAATAAAATCATTATTATATATAATATAGAAACTTATTTTTAATAAAAATTCATTGAATAAATAACTTGATTATTTCAAATTCATTGATAAATAAATTCATTTACGATTTTTATTAAATATTACAAAAAACTTTATTTTATTGAACCATTTTTTAATTTTACTAATGCTCTTCCAAAGAAAAATTGCAAATTATCGACCAATCTGACTGAAGCTCTTTGATTTAGATGATATCACTCATTAAAATATCTGATAAATATGATGAACATTACTTAGGAAATTTCTTACTTATGGTGTAACAAAACGAATAGAAACGAAAAGATATAATACATTTTCTGATTATAAATTTGATTAAACTCATAATCCAAAAAATTATTTTCTTCATTCCACTTGCTCTGGTTGATATCCAGCCTCCAAGTGTAGAAAATTCTACAGAATCCTACATAATAAATTAACAACTGCTTTTCTTGAACGGCTTTTAAATTACAATTTCATATATTATAGAAATTATTTGACCACAAACATAGCCTTGTTCTTGCAACTATCTCTCTAAGTCTTTTTAAATAAAAATCTTAATTTTTAACATTCCTGCTTGAAACATATAAAAAATACTGATGTAATTTTGATTTTATTCATTCTTGACATAAAGCGAATTAAGCTATTTAAGAGCAAACATACAAAATTAATCAACAATTTGAATAAATGTATAGTATAGATAATGCATGATTAAGTCTTAATTTCTTCGATTTTTAGTGATCTTGCACATCATAGTTCTAGAGAGATTCTCGATACTTCTTAGAGATCGGTGCTCATTGGAACTCTTATCTTACAGGCAACAAGAGTAGTTGATCAAATCGTTCTTAAGTTGCAATCTCAGGCACATCTCCATTTAAGTCAGCGATCTCAGTAATCACTCTGGAGGCCAAACCTCCATTTTCTTCTTTTAATTTTTAATTAGTTTGATGATTTTTATTAAATTAATTAGGTTGATTAAAACTTTTTAAGTTTTAATGCTTTCAGAATAATTATTAATTTAATCGTTTTACTTTATATAGAAACTTAATTAAAAGTGTCTGATTTAACTTTTTATTAAAAATTGTTAATTAAAGCTCAACCTAATTAATTTAATAAAAATCATCAAACTAATTAAAAATTAAAAGAAGAAAATGGAGGTTTGGCCTCCAGAGTGATTACTGAGATCGCTGACTTAAATGGAGATGTGCCTGAGATTGCAACTTAAGAACGATTTGATCAACTACTCTTGTTGCCTGTAAGATAAGAGTTCCAATGAGCACCGATCTCTAAGAAGTATCGAGAATCTCTCTAGAACTATGATGTGCAAGATCACTAAAAATCGAAGAAATTAAGACTTAATCATGCATTATCTATACTATACATTTATTCAAATTGTTGATTAATTTTGTATGTTTGCTCTTAAATAGCTTAATTCGCTTTATCTAAGGAGACTATCAATAAAGAATTATTATACTACTAATCATATAGATATAGCATCAGTTTATTCATGAGTTAGTGGATAGAGTACTAAATCTACATTTCCAAATTATTGATAATTATTCTCTCTGCTTTTAAGAATCTAAAACCCAAATTAATTATTTTAATATTGATTCTATTATAAAGTGCAACTTAATTATAAAAATCTTGAAGTATTATTCAATTTATAATATGAGCTAATATAAAAATACTATAATATATTTTATGAACAATTTTATTGGATTTAATGATCTTCTGAAACGAAGAAATATTCTATCTGTCCTAATTCTTGCAAGAATTCATGATTAAATACAGGTGATATAATATTTAAATTTTAAGCTTCTTTGGCCTTTTTATCGAAATCAACATGTCCCTTTTCTTTTCCAAATTCAATGAATGTGAACATCTTCTTGCCAGCTAATTAACAAAAAATAAATTAATAAATGTACTAAAAAAATATTAAAATATATTGGTGTACTTTATTAATCTAAGAACAAAGCTGTGAACTCTCAAAATTTAAATGCTTTAAGAAGAAACTATGGATTAAAAATTTTGATGTTAATTTGGCATGAAAATTAGAAAGTACGACATATCTTTCAAATTTACTGTAAAGGTTCATTTTTAAAACTTAAATTAAAAGTAACACGAATTAAACTAAAAAGAAATCTAATATTGTTCTTTTTATAGCTCCATATTCTTAAATATTAATAATTATATAATTATTATTTAGCATATTGTCCTAATTCATTAATTATTTTAAATTGAATGGATATCTATCGCCTATAAGTCAATATCATTTACTAAAATTACTGCGTCATACCTGAAAATGTTACGTATTCATTCTTTGGACCCATTTCAAACCTAGAATCAGTATTTAGTTATTTTTAAATTACAATCTTCAAAGAACATACCTTGATATTTGGTTAATGATCAATTATCTCATTGTAAGTTTTATAAATACAACTTAATTTATTTGTCATCACCTACTTATTCTTTAGTTACAAGTATAAAAAACCCCAAAAATAATCAATTTTGAATAGCTTCTAATGCTGATAAATTTTATTTAAAAATGTTTGTCACATATTATATTATAAAATCAATTTCTTTAATGTTTTTATTATATATTTTTTGGTATTATAAGTGATTCAATCTTATTGTCAGTTTTTTCTGCTGTTAAGTGACTACTAAGAGTTTAGAGTATTTAAGTATAATAAATTCACATATTTTATGAACATGATATAATTTAGATTGTAATTTTCCTAATGTAGACTAAATTAGACTATTTCAATAAATTAGGTTGGGGATATGCTGATTCTTTGAATATCTAAGATTATAAAAATTATAAAATATATCTTAAGAATATATTTATTAAATATGTACTTATTTGTAATTAATTTAAATGAGAAGCTTAAAAGGAAATGACTATAGATGCTCCTGTATTAAAATTATATGAAAATTAATATTAAATTTAGAGAGAATAATGCATTCGCATGGTTAAACTATAAAAGATACTTTTATTTCATAATTTTTATATTAAATTGCCACGGTGTGTAGATGTAGTAATTTATATTAAAATACTTTATAGAAATTATAATTTTAAGTTAAGCAGGAATGGTTGGCGGTGACCTAGAGAGATATAAATAATATAAAAGAATTACAAAATATATATATATATATATATTTATTTTAATAAATTTCTTTAATTTATGAATTTTCAAATCTGACTGAAGCTGGTCTGATCCCTGAAAATCCTACTTCATTCATAAACTTGATTCCTGATTCAAAATCTTATAATTAGACATACATTTATTTTTATATTCTCTAAATATCTTATATTAAATTTGCATTTATAATTATTTAATCTGGGAAAAGAATAGATCCAAATCTCTTAACCTCTGGCTTCTTCTTGATCTTAATAACTGCCTCGGTAACGACTCCTAAATTTCCCTCATGACCCATGATCACTTATCTGAAATCTGGTCCACTAGAAAATCTTGGCCAGTTTCCAGCTGGTTCAAAAGTACCCTGATAAATATGTAAATAATAACAATAGAAACGACTATATCCTCGATGTTTCCATATTTATTCTTCTTCATTCTATTTGATAATAATGATTTGAACTTTTAAATGCTTGAGGGTCTTGAAATTAAATTATAAAATAATCCTATTGTAATATGAGTAATGATTAATGAGTTAAACTCAAAATTAAATATTTATCAATTCACTGTTTAATACTTAAATCAAACCATCAATTTTAGTCGTGACGTAGACGTAGACGTATCTGAAGTGAGTTGATGTGGCAATCAATGACGTGAAAAGATGTGAACTAGAAAAGCTCCAAAAAACCACCTCACCCCCCATTCCTCATCTCCTTGTAATCAAGATGCATACGAGATAAGAGCCTAGCTTTTAACTAGGAGTATCCTCGCAAAGCTTGCAGAGATCTGCTTCCTGTAAACAATTAAAGGGGAGTCTGGAGAAAACTCTTACCAGGTTCCACCGCTGCTGAGATAGTAGTCTCTGTCCTTTCGCTGTGGTAGCCTCATTAACCTGACCTGGTGTAGGAGGAAAATCATTTTCGTAAGCTTCTATGGTTCTCATCTTCTCACTTTTGAAGGTTGAGCACCACCCTTCATACTGCTCCCTATTACCTAAAAAGCTGAACTCACGCCAGGTAGCTCATCTAATGCAGGGAAATCCTTAGCGTGCAGTCAACTCGAGGAGTCTAGGATCTGACAAATTGAACCTCGCGACTGGCCCCTAATGCGGTGAACCCAGCAACCCCCTTCCTACCCTCAGCAGGCCTTAATGTAGTAGAAAGCTCTATTAGAAGGTCTCCAGCCTCGGGCCCCTGTGGGTCACCCTATCCTTATAACTTTCTAATTTAATAATCCTATTGTAATTTAGAATGAAAAATTTCTCTATAATACTATTTAATTAAAGTTAATTTTAAGTATCAATCAAGTCAAGATTATTTAAACTGCCATTAATAAAATTAAAAATTTGAAATATTTTAAGGTCACAATTTTTATTTTGATTTACACTTAGATAAGTAGTGAATAAAGTTCTATTTTCTATCAAGATAAATAATCATAAAAATGAATAAATTTCAACATTTGCTAAAAAGTAAAAATTTAACAATCAAAATATAATGTCACATTTGAATTTTTTAATTTAAACAATTATTATTTTAAAGTGGCTAACAATTTAAAAGTACCCTAAAAAACTTACAGGTTCATGACCACAAGTTTACTATTTAATATTTGATGTTGCAAATAAATTTAATTGAACTTTCTGCTTCCACACATGCCATCATACTCTTGGGGTTGATCCATTTGATTTTATTATTAATTATTATGTTTTGTAAAGACTATCATCCTGGTCTCTTCTGGTCTGCACTCGAGGGCGTTTGTTACATTAGAACCAGCTCCATAAGGAATTATAACGACACCGTGTTTGCATATATATTTAATTATAGATTTATAAAAGTTTATGTAATATTTAAATTATTCACTAGATAAAATGAAATATATATATTTGCAAGCAAGTTATATTGCTGTATATTTAAATGGAATCAAAGCATCAATATTTTGGATAATGACTATTTTTATTTTCCAAAAATTTTAAGCAATACTATTCTCTATGATTTAAATTTAAAAATGTCAAAAGTTAATTTACCTCAGTTTTTTTATCAATAATCAACTATTGCCAAATTATATTTGAGGTTTGTGATAAAAAATTTATTTTAAATATAGAAGTTTAGAGTTAAATTAAATAAAAAAATATATTTTAAATTATGAATTCTATAATTAAATTAAAAAAAATGAGCAAAGCTTGTTTATATTTTATTTTAATTTTTAAATTGAATTTAATTATATATTTCCCAAAATCTTAAATTTAAGTAATATAGGGAAATCTACACACCTAACAAAGTTTCCATATCTTAAAGTAAAAGTATATAGTCCAAGATTAAATTTAAAATAAAAAAACTCATTTCATTTTCTTATCTTCTGCTAAACCCGGTCTGTCCTAAAAACAATAATAATAATAAAAAAATCAGTTTTAATTTTGAATATTTATATTTAAAAATATTATCTCATTGTACTAATGTTTGTCATCGCAGATTTGTTTACATTATTATTAACAAAATTAAATGTATAAATTAATATGATCAATTCTTAAACTTACCAAAGCATTAATAATTTAGAGTCTTTATAAGGATTAATGGCTTTCCATTTTAATTAGATTGCTAATCTGTTTTGAATTTCAAATTAATATTAAAAAATATATATTAATATAAATATGAATATGAACATTATTTTGACATAATGTATTGAATTTTCTAGATTTAATAGTAGTTTATTTAATTATATCTAATTAAGTTTAAACAATTAGTTATAAAACATTTTAACTGATTATTGAGGGCTCAGATTTTACAATTATATAGACTGTATTCTATAATGACTGAGAAATTAGTCAGCAACTATTTGTTCATATAATTTATTATATTCTCTCCAATACATACTTCTATTTCTTCTCAAAATAAATGTTAATTTTATTTTATATATTTTAAGTCATAAAAATTCTAAAATTAAGTTTTAGCTTTGTAGTTTTAGGAATTGATTTAAAACAAATAGATTTTAAATAGGTATAAATGAAGTTTATTATAAATTTAATTAAAAAACATAATTCATCAATATAATATCACTTTATAATTATTTTTTGGAAGTAAATTTCCAACTAAATTAAAATTTTTTAAAAAATTTATATATTATGTTATAATTAAATAATATCCATAATGTATAATTTGACAGCTAAATATACAAAAATAATTCAAAAATTGACCTTATTACTTTAATAATTAAAATATGTTATATTAAATATAAGTTTATATATTTAAAGCCATTATTTAATAATCTCATTTATTTTTTTAAAGTATTATATAGAATTATGTCGACTTTTTAAGATGAATTTATTAATATTTTTGCATATTAATGAATATATATTTTTTTAATTTAAATAGAAAATTATATCAATATTAAATAAATCAACTTCAATGAAAGATGAAGAGACCGTAATTCTTCTAATTTTTATTAATTAAAATACTTTAATTTTTTTAATTTGAAGGTATATTTAAAGTCATATTAAAATTATTAATGTATAGTATTATGAATAGGTTTTCTAAAAAATTGCATTGAGAAATTTTACTATGAATTAAATTTTCTTGCATTAATGATAAGTTTTTATTGATGCTTAATAAGTTAAAGAATTGGTTTTTTTAAAAATGTTTTATTTTGGTTAGTTATTGTATGTTAATTATCACAAAGTTTTATCTACTTTCTAGATATATTACTAAATTTAATGATAAGAGTAAATTTAATTAAAAAATATCTCATTCTTCAACAACTTATAAATTTATTGAGAGGGTTAGAAATAGATAAACGAAATTGGACAATATACTGTTCATTAAATTTCAAAAAAATAATGATATCTTATATAAAATTTCAATAAATTAAAATGTTTAAAGGAAGTATATTTAGAGAAAAAATAATTCTTTGTTGTTGTTAAACATGACTCAAATAACTTTATATTTTACGAGAAAATTTGTAGAGTATAACTGTTTTTTAAGCATCAAAATAATCCATTACTACATAAAAGAGTTGAGGAAAAATGATATTGATAACGAAAATATTATTTAAATGTTATAATTCAAGGAATTTCTCTTATTTTACATATAAATGCTAATAAATAAAAATATATTTTTAAGTTTTTCAGAGTATAAACTCTCATCCTTCACCATTAAAGAAATTGGAGATTTAATAGAGATCCAGTATCTTATAAATAAAGTTTATCAATAGGTAGATAATAAAACAATGAAAATTAAAGTATTTACTCGATGTTTTAAATATTTAAATTATTGAAATTTAGAAAAGTATTCTTAAATGAGCACTATCATTATAAATATATATTATATTTAAAAAATTAAATTAGAGAATACAAAAGGAAAGTGGATTGCTCTCTCAACGTATATCACTTAACTAATTTCCATTTTCAACTGAAAATATACCAGTTACTCCAGTCATTTGCTTGAAAAATTCTAATATCCAGAAAGATAATAAGTTAAATGAAAATATAGAGAAATATTGGGAAATAAATTTTAGCCAAAATTCAATCATTAAACAAGAAATGATTATAGTTAATTTTGTAAATTTAACCAAAAACCAAGAAGAATATCCCTAAGCATTAAATAAATGCAAGAAACAATTATAAATAAAGAGGATTGAGTTATAAATTTAAGATTTTATTTGATTAAAGAAAGTACAAGACCTCAAATGAAAGAGTATTATTTAAGTTACAATTCTATTAATAAATAACTATTTTGATTGATAGATCAACACTAATGATTCTTGCAAATAAATAGAAATAGTTTTAATTAAAAAACTTCATATAACAGCCACCTCTCTAATATATTCCACTGTCTATATAAATGAATAATTTCAATTATCAAAAGCTATTTTCAAACTGTCTTTTATATATTTATTCAAATGTCCCTTATAATTTACCTGCTCCAGACTTATGATAAATAAATTGAAATAATATTTAATTTAAATATTAAAACGAAGATATCCAAATCTCTAAGATATTTATAAATTATTAAATTATTAAAAAAATTTCCTTTAATGAGGGAGGTCTAACTAACATTTATTTATCATTTATAATAAAAAATTAATTGATGACTTATTAATCATTTTGAATTTATTTAAAATTAGTGATTAATAAAAATCTCATTAAATTAGGATTTTTTTAATATATATATTTAACTTGAATTTTAAACATTTCTTTTTGACTGTCAAATTAGTTTAAAACTAAAAATCAATTTATTTTAGAATTATTTAATATTATGTTAAGATTAATCATGATTTATTATAACCCTGACTAAGTTAATTAGTAGGCCAAGAAGCTAATTGCAGGATCTTATTATATTTTTTAGATATTAAATATAATTAATTTGAATTTAATATAAATTAATAGGATCTGTGATATTTAAATTTTATATATTACTATTTTCATTCTACCTTGAATCCTTATAAAATATTTATTTCATTCAAAAACTATATGTAATTATTCTTATATTATAAAAAGTCATGCCTGTTAAAGAAATCTAAATAAGTGCTGGTAAAGATATATTTTATCTACTACTTGTACCACCTATATTTAAAATAAATATTTTAATTTATTATTATTATATTGTTTGTTATAGCTTCTAAATTTATTTTATAGAACAATAAATTATAGATATTAAGGAAAAATAAGAAATAACAAAGTATAAAAGTTTTTTTCAAATTACTTAAATTCTTAAGATATATGAGATTTAGACGATTATTTCTGTTAATAATAATCGATATGATTAATTTATGAAATAAATAATAAAATGTGGGATATTTAATCTAATATTTTTTCTTATGGATAATAATAATTTTAAAATATATTTCTAATTTTAAAAATAATTAATTATTTTTATAAACTTATACTAAAATCGTAATAATTATCATTATTGGAATATGCATATCTCATTTTTATCTTAAACATTCAATGTTTTGTTTTAAATATAGTATTTTCATTATTTTTTAAACTTTTTCGAAGTTTTTACTTTGTTCTTTTCAAAGGTTTTATTCTCATGATTTTAATAACAATAAATAATTTTTTTTGTAATAATTTATATTAATTTTATGATTCTTAAAGTTATCTTTATCACTCTCTGATGAGTTTATATAAAATATTATAGAGTATTTAATATTTAAAATCTTTGTTTGACTGTGTTGATTCATAAGAAGATGATTTAATTGTAGGATCTATAAATATATATTATTATAAATATTAATTTATTAATTCAATAATTTTAAGTTTAAATTAATTTAATGTACCTGTGCGTTTTTAATTATTAATTTCATTCTTTGCCTTTTCACTTTGACTCTTATAAAAATCTTTGTTCCAATCAAAAATGAATATTATTAATTGTCTAGTAAAAATAATTATTAGAAAAAATATAATTTATTCACATAAATGGTATCCCAGAAAGTGAACGCTCCTGAGTAATTTCCGACATTTGCGCTATGATGGTAATCATGGTAGGACGTAGTCGAATTAAATGGCAAAAGCTCTGAAAATATAAATGGGAAGTCATATCCTGAATGATAAATAAATATTTAATAAAAAATTATTTGTATTTAGGTTTATTAAATAATGACCCAAGACAGTATTTGCAACTGCTAATTATTAATAATGTTTATCCATAACATATAAGTATAAGCATGCATCTTTGCTCCTAAACTGTGATTATATATTTATTCGTAATATTTTATTGATATTTTTAATTATATTATTTAATCTTTTAGAGTTTAGCAATAAACATGGAATTGTGAAAGGTATCGAGTTTCCGAAAATAAATTCAACTGGATGACAGTATTTGATAATATCTAAAAAAACATACAATTTAATTTCACAAAAGTAAGTAACTAATATTTAATTTATAATTGTCAAAATTTTAAAGTATAAATTTGTTAAATCTCTTGTAGAAGAATGGTGTGTGAAAAATCCTATGAATTATTGTAAATGCGAGGTCTTCTAATAAAGAGCAAAAGATTATTACTTTTATTTTTTAATGTTTTTGTGTCTGGCAGATCATCAATAGAAAAAATAGACTTATATTTGTAATATGAATTTATTCAAACAACTAAACTTTTAAAATGAACATAAATAAAAAATACAAATATATTATATTAGTTTAGGTCTGAATAAACAAAAGCACTGGTATTATAATTACATGGATTGTTTTAATAAAGAAAATATATCATGATTTATAAGTTTGTATATTATCAAAAAGAATCCATTTACAATAAAGTACCATTATAAAAAAAGAATTTAATTTAAATCGTATAAAAAATGAAAATTAATATTTATTTACAAATGAGCTATCTCATAATCATGAATAGATTCTATTAT
The DNA here is from genome assembly GCA_000711775.1 of Oxytricha trifallax. Taxonomy (NCBI): domain Eukaryota; phylum Ciliophora; class Spirotrichea; order Sporadotrichida; family Oxytrichidae; genus Oxytricha; species Oxytricha trifallax. The sequence continues at coordinate 51,440 of ARYC01002134.1, forward strand.
TTTATAAATTATTTTATTAAGAATTACACAATTAACATTGTATGTGATTTTTGTTCTCTGTAATTGAATGTGATTTAAATTATCAATATTTTAAGAATTAGTTATTATATATTTCGATTTGGAAATCTAATTACTTAATATTTCATGATTAAACTACAATTTTTTATAGTTTTAATAATTCTTATTTTCTTTATAAAAATTATAATTAATAATTATTATTTGCAACTCTGAAGGCACCCCATAACATAAATGTTAACAATTTAATTTTACTTAAAAGATTATCTAGAGAATTAATGTTTTTAAATCATAATTATTTGGTGATTTCAAGTTATTTATACTCCAAGTATATTTAGTTTGGGGATTGTTTTAGAACTTACAAAAAAATAATACATTTAGTGGAGGTAAACTTTTTATCTCTAGATGAAAAAAATGGTTCTGTATAGAGAGAATTTAAAGTAGCTTACTTTAAAATTTCAAGTCAGTTTAAATCGACTATAATTTTAAGCAGATTGTTTATTTTATATACTAACATCAAACTCGTTTAAATTCCCTTGTACTATGAGACTATGAGATAAAATAGCACCTTCAATAATAATTTAAGCTAATATAGAAATGATTTTCAATATTAACTATATGTCAAATATAAAGCAAAACTAACCTTAGCAAATTGTAATATTCATGATTTAAAATATAAATTAACTACCAAACCAAATAAACTTGAGGTATAATATTTACAGAATAAAGTACCATGAAGTGCTAAAGATCACAGTGTATAAATTTAAGATCATATAAATTTTTGTTTCTCTTTATGAAATCTTATACTTTAGTCAGTCACAATATAATAATGAGGTATGTATCTATTAAATATATAATTGAGATTATTTTGCATTTTTATAATGAAAAGTTAATTATTAAATAATGGATTTAAAGCAGGGCAACCAATCAACAAAATCAATAAATCACAGATATCTCACTTAATTTATAATTTCTTATAGTATCTTAAAAACTCAGATCTAATGAGCTATCTCAAAATACTAAAACAACTTAATATAAATAGATTAATAATTGATTAAATTTTAATCAATTTTGATGACAGTATTCAGCACATATCCCAACAGATTTTAAATAATTATATTAAATTGATGAAAAAATTAAAAATTACTTATTAATCATATTAGATATAGTGTACTAATGATGTATTTTATGGAATCTCTTGTTGATTTTATTAATTTTTCAATATTATAGAAAAAGAATGAATTGTCTTAGATCCAAACAACTAAGTTTTTTAGATTGTGAAATGATATATTTATATGGTATTAAAACTAGATTATTGAAGAGGATTTGTTTTATTGATTTTCTCAATAGCTTCCTCCATTCTAAATAAATAATAATAAATAATTTTTTATAAATTCTCTGTAATTTTCTTACCATGGCCATAGCTCTGTAGTTACCTTGTATTTCTCAATTAGTGGATGGTTAAGTTTGTATTTAATACTTTGTATAAATTCAAGAACATTTACTCATCAATGTTGTTTCAAAATAATAATTATATAATACTTTAGGCCAAATGTATCGACCAAAAGCAGGGCAACGTATATAATTACTATAATCAATAAGTGTGCAATTGCGAAAAAGAGTCCCCACCCCTTCTCATAGTACATAAAAGTTATTATTTAATTTTTTATTAATTAAAGATTCTACCATCAATAAAAATATTGAATAGATATTTAAATTAAATATTGAATTAAGCATTTTATTAAATTAATTTAAAAAAAATATAAATAGAAAAATAAACATTTTAAATGCTTTTAAATATAGCTGTAACTTTCATCCAAATTTTGTTATTTTTTTCTATTTTTTACTTATTTTAAATCAAAATGAAATCCTTTTCAATTAAAATAGAATAAATGTATTTAATAAGTTTTGTGTAAATTTTAAATTTATTAATTGTAAATAATTTCTTCATAAATTTCTTCATTTATGTAATAAGGTTTTAGCGTTCCAGGGACCGATATTATTGTGCTCCTATTTACACTGCATAAATATATTTAAAAAAATTTCAAGCTAAAATATATAAATTTACAGTCTAAAGGGATTGTTGCATCTTCATAATCATAAATTTATAAATAAGCCAATATTCTTAAATAATATTAAATAATATATAAAATAAACCTTATCTATTTATATACTTAATATATAATAAACAATTTTATATTAAGAATTCTATCATGTAATACAAATAGATATCTTAAATATATATTAAATTTAAATATTTAAATTAAAAGGTAAAATTTTTTGAGAATAAATGAATTTTTTGATTAATATAGTATGTGATTTAATTAAGTTTTAAATAAGTCTTAAAAAGTATGAGGAAAGTGAATATAAGAGCTTATAAGAGGAAAGTAAAATGCAAATATTTGAGAAAATTATTGTTGAAATACAACAAGATATTCTGACTCGATAAATGAGCGCATGAGCGCTAAATATGTGCGCTCATGCGCTCATAAAATAAATAATCAGCCGATATCAAAGGACTTTTGTCTTAATTCCGATTCTTAATTGCAGAACCTCCCTTAGCCATAATCCCTTATTTTTAATAAATTATTAATTTTATCTAATGTTTTTAATAATATTTAAATTTACGCAATTTATTAAATTTAAAAGTTAGTTCAAAACGTAATTCTCTATAGAGAAATTTAATTAGGTTTATTATATTTAAGTTTTAATTAAAAATTAAAACTATATTATTAAAAACATTAGATAAAATTAATAATTTATTAAAAATAAGGGATTATGGCTAAGGGAGGTTCTGCAATTAAGAATCGGAATTAAGACAAAAGTCCTTTGATATCGGCTGATTATTTATTTTATGAGCGCATGAGCGCACATATTTAGCGCTCATGCGCTCATTTATCGAGTCAGAATATCTTGTTGTATTTCAACAATAATTTTCTCAAATATTTGCATTTTACTTTCCTCTTATAAGCTCTTATATTCACTTTCCTCAGACTTTTTAAGACTTATTTAAAACTTAATTAAATCACATACTATATTAATCAAAAAATTCATTTATTCTCAAAAAATTTTACCTTAACATTAAAATCTATATAAATAACTCTTCTTAAAACTATAAATATAATTATAAAAATGAAATTATATTGTCAAATTACCTGATTGACAATATGTAATACTGAAGTCACATATAAATTTTAAATAATGACAAGTAATGTAATATAGTCAAAAAAGTAATCACAATTTAAAAAATACATTTATCAACAACTAAAAAAGCTTATATTTCAATATCAACAACAATATCAAATATAATTTTTTTTAAAAAGTTATTAATAAAGAATTACGAATTTCATTTTACAGAGTAAGAGAAAGATGAGATAAAAGATGTATTAGAAGAAGCAGAAAAACTTTTAATTACAGAACATTTGAAAGAGTTTTATTGCTTGATCTGCATGCAAAAATCATCGAGAATATAAAATGCTAGGAGCCATATCAAATTTTTAATAATTTTAAAATATCAAACAATATATGATATAATTTAATAGAAATTCAAGTTCACATATTCAAAGAAGTAAACTGCTACTAGTGTTGGAAAGGATTTGGCAGGGTATCAAATCTAAATAAGTACAATAATTCAATACATAATGATTTTGACTATTCAAATAAAAATTTAATTTTATATCAGTGCTCCAGTAAAACCATCGTCCGAATCTAAACATTACAAAGCTTATCCTATACCAGAGGATGAAGATGATTCTCTCTTAATAGATAACGACTTTAGCAAAATATAAGAACCTCAACCTAAGAGAAGAAAGCTTGACAAAAATCAAGCTAGATCATTAATTTTTTAAAATAATTTATTAAGAATATAATATTATATTGATTATTAATTAATTGATTTTTTTAATATTATTATAGAATTTAAGTTTTGTTTGAATTTTAATAATTATAACATAGATTAGTGCTACAAAGTGGTATATTAAGAGCCAAAAGTAAATTCAAATGAAGCCAACAAAAACCTCATTTAAAATAACAAAAAGATAGAATATGTAAGTTTCAAATTTAATATTTTATTTACAAATAATAAAGCACAAGACCTAATAAGATGGAAGAGAAATTCATTATTTATAATAATTTAAAATCTAATAGAATTAATACTTTGTAATTATTTGTTTTTGAATGAGAGACTAACATGTGACTTGAATACTGATTGAACCATTTCTCCTAATAAACCTAAAGATCAAGTATGAATCATTATTTGGAGGTACGATTTATCTTGCATTTTTGCCATGCTCAACTGTAAAATTAAAACTTAAAAAATAAGTGTTATTTTTTATTTGGACATTATTATTTTGCAAAGATTTTATTATTTTTTAATTCAAAATAAAATTTGGAAAATATATCTTAATTATTTTAAGCAAAATGTTTTTTGTTGACTTTTAGTGGAGGTTGGATGATCCTGTAGTATAAAAATAAAATAAAATTTTTAAGTTCTCTCAAGATATCTTCACATATTGACAAGGTTCTACTCTTTAAACTATTGAATCAGCTGCTCCGTTGCCACCAATTATTATTTTCTTATACAATAATTTAAAATTTCAAATCGTTTATTGATACATTTTGATATTATTTTCTGAATAAAATGAATATCAAAGTGGTATAAAAAAATTAATTTTATGCACCCAGACTTCAACAGTCATTACTGCATTTGAAATAGATCACCAGCATAATAATTACAAAAAATAAATAACTCAAATAAACTCAATAAACAAAATCAAATCAATTTTTATACAAAAAAAATGGATTTTAATTTAATTTAGTAGCATTTCTCTCTGCATAATATATGGAGAAGTAATAAAAAAAATTAATAAATGAAACCTCATAAAAATTAATAATTCAAAATAAAAATTATTAATTATGTCTATGCCAAAATATATTTCTAACTCCCGATAGAAATACTTCGCTCTTCGCATCATAAGACATCCACTTGAATTTAAATTAATAAATTAAATAAAATCTGGTTTTTTTATTATTTTTTTATAATATTTCTTATTAATCAGTACAATAAAATTCTTTAGATGACCTTGATTAAATAATTTAATTTTATTACTTAGCTGCTCTTATTTTGTGATTGAAGGTGGAGCTGTGAGCATGAAACTAAAGGCTTCATATGTGTTGTGAGTTGATTTTCGTGCAGATTGACAGTCAGCAATTTCATCGGAAGTAGTAGGCATGAAGATTAAAATTTGAGAAGCTTCAGACAGATACTCCCTCATCTACCTAGCAAATGCATTTATTATGCTAATTTCTATAAATGATAAGCAATTTTAATTTTTACGGTTTAAATATTATAATTATAATTATTTAAAAGGTTAAAACTAACGAAAACTGTATTAGTTTAGTAATGTAAATTAAAATTTAATAAATATCGATTTTTGAACAGTCAAATAAAAATTTCTTAAAATAAATAGTTGATATACCAAATTATCAATATGATTCTCTCTTTTTTTAATGCATATAATTAATTATTTAAAATTTAGCATATTTAATGATATTTTTATATTAAACCTATTGAGTAAATTAGAGATTATATTTTTTAATAAACATTTTTAATTCGTTACATTTCTAATAATATATAATACTTTTAATTGATTGATCCACTCTCCAGATTCTTGCAATTTTAGCAACTAATTAAAAAGATTTCTAACTAAATACTTCATATAACAGCCATCTCTCTAATATATTCCACTCTCTATATTAAAATGTATAATGTCTATTATCAAAGCTATTTCCAAACTGTCTTTTATATATTTATTCATATGTCTCTCATATTATACTTGCTACAGCTACTTATGAAAATTAAATTGAAATAATATTCATTTTAAATGATAAAACGAAAAAATAAAAGTAAAAAGTTATCTAAATCTCTAATACTTTTATAAATTAATCAGATTATAATTAAAAGTATTCTAAATTTATATAACATTATTAACTGTATAATTTAAACTGTATTTAATTAAATTTGAATAATCATAATTAAATTATTTAGAAACAATTACTTTTTTTGCAAAGTCCTCAAAAATTCTATATATTTCTTAATTACAATCTTATTTAAAGGTATAATTAAAATTTTATACTTTTAAATTTATTAATCACAAGAATACAAATAAGTTTGAACTGCTATTAATTTATTCAATTTTTCTATGAATTAATGTCTTTTTTTCCCAACCTCTCTTTTTTTTAATACATCACCAATTTATGAGAATTCTATAGATTAATTACTAACAATGAAAAAATAAAAATTAAAAAAGTTAAGATACATGTTTTATAGTATTTTTGGCTTGGATTTTTATGATAATAATAGATGAAAAAATGATTAATATTAAAAATTTAATAACTTTTAATCAATAATATTTTAATTAAAATTAAGCATAATAAATTGTTGTATATCAATTGTTTGATAATATTATTTTATGTTTAGACAAAAACTTAAAATCCTAGAAAATTTCTTAAATGTATGAAGTAAATCCTAATAAAAAAAATCAAAATGATTTGGAGCAGTTATTTACATTTGTCTTTTTCTAACCTAAATGATTAATGACTTATATTTCCTATAAGTAAAATATTTCTATTTTTAAGTACTATTGATCTCATTTTATTCATAGAGATTAATAAAGGTAATGTTTTTAAAAAGTAATATCACATTAAATGATGAGTGAATTTTTTAAAAATTAAAATTAATTAGATTGGTTTTAATCAATTTATATATTAAGCAGAATTTTAAGAATTTTTTGCTCATCAAAACAAATAAAATATTATTATATCATGAGAATATTTGGCAGAATAAAATAATAAAATTTATAGATGAGTCATAATTTGATTCAATTTGAAATTAATGAAATTAAAGTATGAATATATCTGGCCTAATATTGCTTTTTAAATAATATTTAAATATGAAATAAAATGCCAGATTTTTATGATGCTATTTGAATCCCAATTTCGATGTATTTCTATTTTTTTATTTATAATAAATAATTTATTTCTTGTAATATACTAAATAATAAAATCTCTTGAAACTATCAATTATAAATTTGAATTTGAACATTCTTAATATCTTAAAAAAAAGTCTTTGTTTTTATTAATATTTAGATTCATTAAATTTTGAATTTTTTCGAAGTTTTTTCATTTTTTATGTTCTTTTTTAAGCTGTCCTTTTCTTTCTTTTGAATTTTATAATAAATAAAAACTCTATAAATATCCCAATTAATTTAAATTAAATAATTAAAAAATTATTATAATTTTGAATTTTGGAATTCTCTTTCTCACTATCGGATGAGTTTACAAATGAAAATCAAAATATAAACAAAAATATTTTAGTTTAAAGTGTCTAAATATTATATATTTTAAGTTTGACTAAGTAGATTAGTAAGCCAATGAGCTAATTGCAGGATCTTATATATAAGATAATAATTAATTATCAATTTTTTAAATAATAAAAATAAATTTTTAATATTTAAAATTGCTATGTTTAATAATTGGATCAGTGAGTTTTCTATTTTTAATATCATCCTTTTCCTTCTAACTTTAATTCTTATAAAAATCTTTATTCCATTCAAAAATGGTAAAATTAATATAATATTTTTATAAAATGGTATCCCAGAAGGTAAACATTCCTGAATAATTTCCGACATTTGCGCTATGATGGAAATCATGATAGGAGGTAGTCGAATTAAAAGGCAAGAGCTCTGAAAAAATAAATGGGAAGTCATATCCTGAATGATAAAATAAATAATGTAATAGGAATAATTGACATTTTATATTTGCTTCTAAATTTTTTTTGAATGTCCATAGACTGTATTTGCTACTGCTAATTATTAATAATCTATCCCATAACATATTTGTATAAGCGTGCATCTTTCCCCCTAAAATCAAACATGGAATAGTGAAAGGTATCGCGTTACCAAAAACAAATTCCACTGGATGACAGTATTTAATTTATCTCCAATATTATTAAATTCAATTTAGTTTTCTTAACTTAGTTGTAAAAAATGTGTATTTCTTAAGTTTTAAAATTGAATTTTAATCCATAATTATTATTCAAATCTCTTGTAAAAGAAAGGTGTATGGAAGATTCTATGAGTGAATGTAAATGCAAGATCCTCCATTAAAGAACAAAAGATTATCTATTTATTATTGTAAATGTTTTTGAGTCAGGAAGTGAATCAATAGAAAAATATCTTTACTATTTTTTTGTAGTAATTATGATTCCAAACAACTAGACTTTGTTTATTATATATAAAAACATTTGTATTTAATTTTATTTGATAGGTTTATCTCTGAGCAAACAATAGGACTGGTATTATATATAATTCTATGTTAAAAGTTATACTTTTAGTGTGTTTTTATTTAAGTTTGTATATAATCAAGAAGAACCCATTCACTATAAAGTACCATAATTATGATTTAAATTTATTAAAGAATTATTCTTTTTTATATAAGAATAAGCTATTTCAAATTCATGGATAAATTTCTTAGTATGTTTTTTTAAATTGTTTAACTAAGTGTTAATAATATTAACGAATATACTTATTTATTAAAGTAGTTAACAAAGTGCAAAGATTAGTTTGAAAAATATTAATTCTTAACCAATTAATTAAAATGGAGTTAACTTACTCGTGTATTATTTGTTTCATTTTATTTCATCAATAATCTACCAATTTTATGATCTAAATATATAAATTAATGGCTATTTTTAAGATAAATTATTAATATTTTTGCAACTCTGAATGCGCCCCATAGCATAAATTCACTCAATTTTATTTCATGTAAAAGATTATCTGGAGCAATAGTGTTTTTGATAAATGGAGAAGAAATATATTACAATATTTGAAATAATTATTAAAATATTTTTTATTTTAAAGTACCATGACGTGCTGAAAATCACTGTGTATAAATTTAAGAACGAACTTTCAATAATTATTTGTTTCTCTAGATAAAATCTAACACTTTAACCATACCCAATAATTACAATAATTATTTAATCGTGATTATTTTTAATTTATTGATTTAAGTAACAAAATTAAATAATGAGTTTAATGCAGGGCAAACAATGAGCAAGATCAATAATTTGAAAAATTATTGGATCAATTTTCTTTTTCTCATAGTACCTTAAAAATTCAGACTAATGAGCTATTTCAAATTTAAAATAAAACTTCTTTTTTTAATTAATGACATTCAATTTTAGTTTAATAAATTAATTATGGATGACAGTATTCAGCACAAATCCCAACAGAATTAATATAAATTAATAAGACTTTTATTAAAAGAATTATTAAAAATTATTTATAAGAATTAGTGTACTAATGGTGGATCTTATGGAATCTCTTGTTTATACAACATTTTATTAAATGATATAGAAAAAGGATGAATATTCTCAGCGCCAAACAACTATCAATAATTAATGTTAAATCTGATATTAAGGCTAGATTATTGAAGAGGATTTATTTAATTGACTTCCTCAGTAACTTCCTCCATTCTTTTTAAATAACATTATAATTTATACTTATATCTATTTTTATTACATTCAATTCGCCTATATTTTAAAAAAATTAAAATTCTAAGACTAATAATTTATTATAAAATTCTCTGTAATTTTCTTGCCATGGCCATAGCTCAGTGGTCACTTTGTATTTTTCGATAAGTGGATGGTTAAGTTTGTATATAATACTTTGTATAAATTCAAGAACATTTACTCATCAATGTTGTTTCAAAATAATAAATATAAAATACTTTAGGCCAAATGTATCGACCAAAAGCAGGGCAATGTATAAAATTACTATAATCAATAAGTGTACAATTGCGAAAAAGAGTCCCCACCCTTCTCATAGAACATATATAAATAATCAAAATTCTAATCAATAATATTCAAATTAGATATTGAATATTGAGCCATTTATCCTCTACTTTTAAACTTATAATGTTATAAATACAAAATTAAATGTTATAAATAGGACTATATTCTTTTCTTTCAAAAAGTGTTAATATTACTTTTCATTGCCTTGTCATAGTCCCTCATTGTTTTATCTTATCTTAATGTCAATCTATTCAATAAATGTAAAAATTTTATTTTATAATTTTTTTGGTTTATATAATCCTATAGAAATATTAAGGAACAGCACAATAATATTCTAAATTATTATTAATTATTATTGATTATATTTTGATTACTTCTTCTGTTGCTTTCTGAACTATCTTCCTTATCAGAATCCTCATTTTTATCTTCATCACTTTCGTAATCATTCTGCTACTAGCTTTCATGAATAAAGGAAGTGCTTGTATCATTTAAGCTCTCATCTTAGATAAGATTAAACCTCTTGTACAGTAATTTAGAGTAACCATAGAGTGTGAACCCCATCAAAAACGATGGCACAGCGTATTTAATGACCAATATTAACAAGACGTATTTCGAGGATTTTATAAGAAAGAGTGGTAGTACGTAGAGTGGCACTATGATTAAAATTGAGAGGAAGAGGCGCAAGAGAGTTTTCTTTAGTTCAGTTTGGTTTTAGAATTTGTGAGAGCCCTTGTATTCTTTTGAATCTATTACTATACCTAGGTAAGCACCGTATAGATAGAAAAAGAGACCAAATTCCACATAACTTGCATCATGAAAAGCTAATTCTGTCAGTTATTTGGAGACTGGACATTTCATTGAGATATATTGAAGCCAGAGAGTTTCAGGTACGAAATCATAAAAAAGAAGAATAATTTAAAATTAGATTAGTTTTTACTATACTTGCAGCTGCCAAATAGCAAATAGTGATGACTGTGAACAAAACAAGCATAATTAATGAAGCTCCCATTACTACAAGTCTGTGTCTCTAATTAAACATCCCATCCATCAAATCCTTCAGATGTTTGTCCAACATTTGTCTTATATAAACATGTGAGAAGCATCCAATCAGAACGCCAAGTTCCATTCCAAAGATAATTTCATCAATTGTGTTGTTTCCGTTGTATGAACCTTGCAAACAGAATAAAATTATCATCATTATTGAGAAAAGGGAGGCGACACCTATGCTTATTTATTAGTTTCTAGTCATCTCTTCGGTTTATTCTTTCAATCTGGAGGAAATATAAAGGGCAAGTGTTATTAGAAAGGCTATACTCATCATTGCTTCTCCACTTGGATTACCGAAAGACAATTCGCAAACAAATGGATAAATTATTTATTGTAGAAATAATCTACTGAGATTTGAGAATAAAGGTTTTTTAAATGAAAGACTTACCTTTAAATTCCATCTTAAATGGGCACCAACTGCATTAAAACAAATTTGTATTGTGATTATTGGGATCCTTAAGATAATGTGAATATTCTTTTTTTCTATCTTTCCGTATAATTAATTTTGGTTTCCTTCTGGAATCTTAACATCATATATGTCGGTAATTAAAGACCGATTAAGGGCTAATATATATGATCAAATTAGTTTATTTCCATTATTCTGCTGTAATTAAAACCTTAATTACTAACTTAACTTTCATTTTTCAGGTAAGTTAAAGCTAACTTACTTGTCCGTATAATTTTTAAAATCTGATTAATTTGATTAATTTAGAATCTACCAACTAAATGGAAAGATCTTCAAGCTTTTCATAAATGGTCTACCAGCTCTGAGCACCAATTTCAAAAAGCACTCAACATATACACAGAATGAAATTACGAATGCGAAATAGAATGAAGTCTAGCGAGAATACAGATTGAAGAAGAGCATGACTAGGACGTAGTAACATCTCGCATCCCCCAGGTAATGTATGAATCTGAAGAATCCAATTGTCGATTTGCTGTCGTTTTCTTGGAGATTCTTGAACTATATTTTAATTATTTTAGATTTTGAATATTAATTATTAATTAGGTAAGAGTTTTTTGAATTTCAAGAATTATTTTCAATCGATCCTTATAAATATTTAGATTCTTGATGGATTCTATCGATGCTTTTTAGAAAATAGTTCTCTATATTAATTCCAAAAGTAGCATAGCTAATATAGCAAGTATGCCACAAAATACCCTTATTAGTACTTTTTAAGTAACCTCAGATCTTAATGTTACCATTTTATTTTTTAGTAAAGATAAAGTTCGTATTATAACAATAATAAGCTTTTTAAATTATTATAGAGTATTTTTTATTATAAATATATCTTTCTATCTTTATAAAATTTATTACAATGCTTTATGAGTGTGGAGTGCGATGAAATTAAAGAGAATCATAGATTAATAAATTGGTATTAAATAGCACTTTATCTCTCTAATTATTAAATATGCGAGATTTTCGAGAGAGCACTCCCCCATCTTTATAATTTTTGTCATCTCAGACAACTAACTCTCTACCAATATTATTATTGATTGAAATGAGAGAATTACTCTTGAATATCATGCATACTATTAGACCCATATGATTTGACATTATAGTTATCAAGTGTTTACTATTAGTTTTATAAATGAAATATATGGTTATATAAAATGGGAGCTGAATCATAAGAACCCTAAACAATAATCAAACATAATCCTTTGTAAAATATAAATTGATGTGTGAAATTTAAATTGGCCTGGATACTATATTTTTAAGCACCATGTCACCCAACGTCTTAGTTATTTAGGGATACTTTTGAACCAGCAGCCTATGGAGAGAACTTAATTTATTTTATTCATATTATACAATTATTAAAGATATCATATAAATATAAACTGCTCGTCTTCGAATACCCATATATTTATCATTTTAGTTTGTGAAATACTTCAATACTAGGTAGTCAGCATATTTATTTAGTTTTTAATTTAATATTATATACTTTTAATACAGTCCGCTATTTATACTCCCGAAATATCAGCATCATCATTAAAAATTGAGAATAAAATAAACTTAACAATTTAATATATTAATTCATTTCATTTCTAAAGATTTTGCTAATTAATGGGTTATGGTTTCTTTTTCTATTGCTTGTATTTTTGATCAATTTTTGAGGCAGCTTGTTTATTCTTATTTATGTTAAATATTTCGTACACAATAGCGTTTCCAGGCTCTATAGTAATTTATATTTAAATTTTGTTATAAATATAATTTGATGTAATTCATAATTTTTTTTAAGTGACTATAGTAAAGGGATTAATTAGATACCAGCCTTCATGGATAGTAATATCCCACTAGTCCCCTCTAGATCTCTATTTCTACAAATTTTTAGAGTAATCGTACTGCTAAGGTCATGGTATTTTGGGAACTATTACGATTTTATTTTGTTTGGCTTTCGCACTAAAAACTGCTGGCCACCAGCTGAATGTTGTAGTGGGGATAATAAAATGGTCACAACTTAACATTAAGAAAAATTCCTCTATGTTTGACAGTTTTCCATCACTTACTATCACAGTTAAAAATAATGGATGTTTATTTTAAAAGTTCTTCAAATTAATTTAATTTCAAGTATTAATTAGTTTTTAAATAATTTAATAAGTACAGTATCTGCTGTATTTTCAAAAGCTGACCTAATAAAAACAGGGTCATCAGAGTATATAAAGTATGTGGGATTTCTAAAAGTTTAATTTGTCTGTAATATTTGCTGAAGTTTTGTTTGCTGTTCCCTGATTAATTAAGCCATTAAAGACATTCCTTTGATTTAATATGCAATGGGAGTTATGCGGTTGCCGTCTTTATAAATAAATTTATATAAATAGACATCTTCTTACAATTTAGATTAATATCTTTATAAATCTTCATAATTTTATTCATGAGTCTTCATAATAATTTTTCAAATCTCCTCTTCTAACATGCACAGCGACACTTTGAGGCGTGATTTTAAGTTATTTATATATTTTTAGAAGAAAAACTCAGTAAGATAAGTATAGAATACGAGGCAAAAAGATAGTTTGCTCTCACGATCGCATTGTGGCCAATATGCATTCCATATTCCATGCTGACAAACTGGTTTGAAAATATAGTTCCTGATATTAAATTTGTTGAATTATCCTACTAGTTTGATTTCATTTATCTAGAATTAATTTTTATGCTAAAAACTTGGTAACTATATATTTTAGAAAATGTTTCACTAAATCTCATCTTCTTTGAGGGTTTAAGCATTTTACCAATATCTTATATGTAGTCATTGAAATATTTTTGGTATCCGTAGTATCCCTCTAGATTTATTATTTTCTAGTCTCTTGGGTTCACATCAAAAACTTAAGCTGGACCTATTTTTTAGGCTCTTTAGATAAGCAATTACCCTGTTTCTGCATCTATCAAGTTTAAAATATTATGATTTTATAACAAATATCATTTTAAAATTAATAGTATCTAATTGGTTTTAAATAAAACTCAAATAATTATTACCAAGTTATCAGCTATGATATCTATATATTCAATGGCATAAGCCCGACTAAGACTATTAAATATGCTCACATCTGTAGAATCGGCATCTCTAATTTTCTCGTTAATCCCATTTGGCTCTGACTTAATAATCCACATTTTCCTGCCAGTCCTCTTAGCAAAAGCGTAAAGTGCGGCATATTTAAATAGTTAATTTCCCATGCCTTGACCCCTCCCTATACTTGCAATCACTAAATTTTGAGATTTATCTGCAAAGGAGGTATTGTTATTTAGATAGTGTGCTAGAATGTCTTGAGAAATATCACATTAATTGTAATTAGATGGATCAATACTTAAATAAAATATAATAATTATGAATGCTTTAATTTTTTAAATTATAAATTAAAAATTGATCAAGCAGCCTAGGGATATTGCTTTTGCAATTTATTGGGATTTTAAATTAAGCAAAATTTAATTATAAGAATATAAGAAATTCATAATACCCTATAAATTTATTTAAAAAGCTAAGCAAAATACTAAATATAATTTCAAATTTTATTTCACCATTATTGTTTAGTTTTAATTTATATTTTATAGATTGTTGTATGTTACTTATCAAAATAACTCCCGTGTTTTGTATTCATAATTTTAAGAAGAATAAAAATCTTTACAAAATATAAAATTCTTTATAAATTTAAGTATAATTGCTTTAGTACTATTTACATTATTGTAAATATGCAAAATACTATAAACTATTTAATATCAACATATAATTCATCTTTAACAAAATAAAACTTATAGAATTTATTACATTAATTTTAGGTTTAAATATTTTAAATAAAAGTTAACCTAGTATTTTTAATTTTTAAAATTAAAATTAAGAAAAATAATACCTCCTTTAATTTTAATAAAATATCCTTAAAAATTTAGTAATTTATAAACAGAGTTTCACATTAATGATGTATATATCTAACTTATTTTCCTTTAACTTTTTTTATAGATATTCAAATTTTGTTTTGACAATATTAGCAAAATTGTATATAAACTCAAACATTATAAACATTTTTAGTATTTACAATAAATAAATTTATGAAATTATAATATTAGTGTCTATTTTATGCCTGAGTTATATCAAGATAGTGTAAGTAAATGCAGCAGGAACAATAAGTTGTTTTACCTATCCGAAATTACCTTTGGCTCTGGGAGGTGGCACGGCTTCAGGGACAGGGGGTAATGGGGAAACAACAATTTACACTATTGACGTAGATTCAAGCCAAAATATCCTTGCTTTAATCATAAATTCAATAAATTGAATAAATGGATAAAAATTTTAAAATCTGATTGCTGGAGGTTCTAGTAATGACACTTCAATAGTCAGTGGGTCAAAAACCTCGATGGCATTTTACTACTCAAACACTGGTTCAATAGTTTGGAGAAAGCAGTTTACGGATGATTCTGATTACGTCTCTGAAATTAAATTTTTTGATTCTACGAAGCTTGTTTTAGTGACGTCTTGCTGGGGATCATTATTTCTTAATTTAAATTTTAATGTCTCTTTAAGGTTTCGCTAATATAATTAGCATGCATGAAGTGATAAAATTTAAGCTTTATATTTTTAATTTGTAATGGGATCATCACCTTCTGTCTCTACAAGATTAGTATTAATGCAACTTTCAAACGGAGCTGTGTTATCAACAGTTGAAGATCCAAATGCTATTCATTGGGCTATAAGCACCTTCGATGCATTAATTATAGGCCCAGGTTCTTCTGTGACATTAGCTTTCCAAGATGTTAATGATGAATTTTACCTAACTTCTTTCTCTATTATTAACAGATTAAATTTTAAATGTTAGGATTTTAATTATGTGGGAGCTTCATCGATTGTTTAGACCACGGAATATTCGTTTTCACCTGTTTCTTGGTACCCAAGCGCTACGGAAGTTGGATAGGGCTTGCTCTATATTGGTGGCTATTAATCTTATAAAGTAATAATAAGTAAATAGAATTACAACGGAATAGAAATAATAAGGGAAAAAACTTTTAAAAAACTAATTCTAAAATAATATTTACAAATTATAGATAAATTCTAGTAGATCTAGTTAATAGCTACACAAAATTAAATAACTGAAAATTATACTTAACTATTTAAGCAATTATATTTGTTTTTATTTTTATCATTAATACAAATTTGCATTTAAATTTTGATTAACATGCCAGAATAACTACTTTAATTTATATTAATTAAAAATTCTCTTAAGGCAGCTAAACTATTGTCTTATTTTAACTTACAAAACCCCTTATTTGTAAATTATTCTTCTATATTAGTAAAAAAGTGAATTTAATCTAGCATGATAACATTAACGGTCATGAGATTTTCAGATTTTGCTCACTATTTTCACATCAAGAGTTCTATAGGAAGCGCAAGTTATAACATTTAAAAAATGTCTTACGTTTAAGATTCTACGAACCAATATGTCTTCGCTTGTTTATACTTTATTACAAATATAATTAATCTCTCAGAAATATTATTGAAAATAGTTTAGGTGGAACAAAGTTTGGATTGATAAGATTTGATGTTACAAATGCTCAGTTGTATTCTGGAAATGTAACTTAATAATATTTCTCTGATCTCACAAGCAGCTATTGCGCAGATGTGAAATCTACTTCAATTACTACAGCTATTAATAACCTCATAAATTATCATGATAGCAATAATTGCTTGCTTTTATAAGTAAAATAAAAAGCAATTTAGTAATATCTCCATGATTCAAGTTCTAGGAACTGGGAAAATCTATATAGTAGATATGAATGTAGCCACCGGTAGCTTTAAATATCAACTTCTGAATATGTTTTCGCACACTTCTAACCGAATCTGGGATGCAGAAATTGTCTCATCAAGTTTAATATTTTTCGGAGGAATGTTCAAGGTGTTTCAAGGTCTCACTACTATGACTTATAATGCTGGGTAGACCCTGCTTTCTGTCTGGAAAAGTATTAAAATATAGACAACTGTATTATTTCTATCTACCTTCAATTTTCATTTCATATAAATCAAAGCTGTTAAAAAGTACAGACACCGGAACACTTGGAATATCAACTATAACTACAACAACTCTTACATCATCTACAGGCTCTTTTTCAGCATATGTTCAGGCGAGAGGCAGCGGTGGTCACGCTTACGATGTCTTCACTTATATGAAGATAAGTAGAATTTTGAATTTATAATCAATAAATGATTTTCAAGTCATAGATATTATTAATTGCATATTACAAATCAATTTATCAAGATATCCTTTTGGTTATTATAAAATTAAGTCTTATAGATCAATTTCTTTAGTCATATATTGTTTTTTACTTCACTTATTCATAGAGTAATCTACTGTCAACAAATGCAAAAGATTTGACTCCTAACTTCTCCCCAATTTTAATAGATATGACTCCGCCAACCCCTGTAACGAATTATGTCTATAATATTTTCAGCACAGCCATGTCTTTCACAGTCCCATCTTATCTTGTAACTGACTGCAATCATATAAACATCTTCCTTTCATATTTATTTCAGATAATTTATGTTAAATTTAAAGAATTTGTTTTTGAATGATGCTGTTATTACTACTTCATATACAGTAACGCCTGCTTTCCCAGCCTCAACTGTAACTTTCAATGGTGCTTACACATTCACAGTGGTATCAAACACCCCATCTCATGCTGGAGTCTACACTATAACATTCACTCAGAAATTACAAGTCAACCAACAGGCATCTTAAAGTTTATTTATTTGAGTGATGTTTTTTAGTTGAAGTTTATAATAAATCCAATTTTCAGAACATTAATTTAATTGAGTTTTACACTAACATATGTAAATCCTTGTATCACTGCAACTTTAACAAAAATAGTAGAAACTGATTAAGTTTATGGAATAGGTAGTGGAATAACTTACTATCCACTTTATTAGTTGTTCATAAAATTAATTGACTTACATTAATTAAGTTTTTATAATGATCCAATAAATGTTTTCACATCAGCTTTTACTACAGCTCAATGTGGAGCAATCACATACACGGCAGTTGATGAGAACGGAAGTGCACTTGATTCATCAATATTCAATTTTGACAGCTCTACTATGAAACTCAGGGTTAGCTCGAACTTACCATCACAGGCAAATGTTTATCATATTTACATAGTTGCAAAGCAGGGAAGTTACACAGGCACTATAACTTCTAATGACTTTGATGTTACTTTTTAATGTGGGGAACATAAATTTAATATTAAAATCAAAATAGTATTTTTATCATTCCAATTGAGATCATATAAAATTATTTGATCTTAATAATGGTTATTAACCATTAAATTCTAAATACCTTTTATTTACTTTGTAACTGTCTTGCGGGGCAACTGTTATATCAACCACTGCGATAAGCGATTACACATATAAATTAAAAGACTCGATCCTTTACATCCCTCTGACTGTATTCACAGAGAGCAAGGGCTACTGCGGCCCATTCGTCTACACTTCCTATATAAACGGAGTGCTCCAATTAACAAACAACTATATAACTTTTGACACCACAAATTCAAGAGTGTGGGTTTATGCTTATCAATCAAGTGCAATTAGAACCCATACTATAACTATTCGAGGCACTCTACCATTAGGGCTTTGGAGTGAGATATCATTTTAAGTCACAATTTTGCCAAATAATCTAGAACCACCTCTGTTTTAGAAGTCATTGCAAGCTTTGTATGTAGTGGAAATACCAAATAGGAAGGTTTTTACATTGCCAGATATTGAGGACTTTGATAATGATAACTATACTGTTTCTTTTAGTATAAACATTTTATATATGAAGTAAGTAAAAAGTTTAAGCTATTAATTTAAGTTTAAACTTAGCAAATTCATAAATTTTAAAGAATATTTCTTATAAATTACATGAGGCAAGACAATTTATAGTAGTAGACTACCCTTATATGGCAATCTAAGCGTAATAATAATTCTTGGGAATGCACACTATTGAAATAACTTTAACTGATAACAATCCAGTGCCTCTAAGTTTTACTTACACTTTGCTCATTTAAATCAAAGAAGATGAGAAGAAATATTGCAATTATTTATTTAAAATTATTACACCTTATCTATAATTAATTTAGTGCAATTCAACTTTATTTTAGTAATAAATAATAATAAACGATGACTTTGATAATAGCAAATTTCAATACGATTTGGATTTATATGATAAACTCAAAAATAAAAAATTAAATAATACTCTTAATGCCACTATAACTTACATTTCAATGACAGGTGATGTTCAAGTTATAATCAAATAGATTTAATAATTTATGTTTAAAAGATTTTTGAAGAATTAAGATCATAAATTTATGCTTTTTTATTATAAATTCTCATAGTAAATTTTATCTTACGATAACTTGACTAATCTTTATGAGTCTAAAGGTATAATACTTGAACTTCAAAACAAAAATTCAAAGTCAACTATTATCAATTAGTAATTGAATTAGTGAATATCTTTTATAATGTTAAATTTAATGCAAAAATAAATATTAATAATAATTATGCTATAACAGAGTAACAAACTATAATATATAGAGTATAGATGGTCAATACATGTGGTTAAAGGTATATTTTAAGGAACCATTAGCCGTTTCTATTGAATAGGATTAAAAATATATCTATTTTATATTTATATAATGACTTTAGTTTATTATTATTTTTTAGGAGTATGATAATTTGTACTTATACTTCAATATTAACTCCCCAATATTCTATATCTTAAAAATTTAAAATGTTCGTAAATTTATGATTAATTATTAATATATATACAATATAATGCAATAAATAACATTTTAATATTAATCAGATTAATTTGATATTGATTTTAGAATGTATCTGAGTATTTTGTTACCAAGAACCTAGATAAAACTATAAAATAAAACTACACCACATATTTGCAAATACCTCCTTAACTTCCAGATGATGGTAGATTATTAAATTTGATTGAAAATGCTCATATAGTTTAGTTTCATAATAATAAAATTAAAACTCAATTTAGATTTATATTGAAGTAGCACTAAATCCCTTAAATCATTCGGAGAAACAGCATCGAACACACTTTTTGGCTCATTTGTTCTAAACTTTATTTTTGCTTTGGTTCTAGGTTTCTCGCTTAAGCAACTTTGGATGCTGCTTAACACTCTATAAATATTGTGTTGTCTCCCGCTTTTGAACATATCTATTCCTAGTAATTATTAATCATAAGATTTAAACATAAAATCAAGCCCATTATATAAAAATTAATAGCTTAATAGTAAATGAATTTTCTAATTAAATGTTAATTTATTATTTTCTTGAAAATCAACAATAAGTAATTATGTATACTTCGCACAGATGCTAAAAGACATATCAAATTTAAATTTCTTGCCCAAAGAGCAAATGAAGAAATTGACTGGGATATTTGGAGGAAACAGCAACTCAGGCACTAATGATGAAAATGATAAATTCGTTAATGCAAGATTTAAATGGGAGAATTTAAAATCATATTCTTAAGTTTTATGTTCAAACTTTTTCGAAAAATAGTGATTGGTACTTATTAATATACCCATAAATTTAAAACTATGGGTTATTAATCAACGAACATTTAGCAAAATTTAGGACTTTTATTCTTCGTTTTATTAGCTTTTGCAATTGTTGCAGTATTTATCATAATTATGCAAAAGGCAATTAGGAAATACCCTAAGTAAGTAGAAATAAATATTATATCATAACATGAATAAAAATCTTTAAATTAGAGCCAAGAGATTTTTCGACAACATTAAGCAGAAAATTTTCTATAATTTATTCATAAGATCAGGAATGAAGGGATATTTAAATTTTTCTCTAGCTCTCTTTATTCAAATGCAAGCTGTAAGTTTAAAATATTTTCCTCATTATATTAGAAGTAGTTTAATGATTTTTTAATTTTGTGATCAATTTATTAGTTTTATGTCGAAGATTTAATATTTTTAAAACAGGACACAGATGATGTTGCAAGCATGATTTTGACTGTGTTATCGCACTGCTAAATTTAATCTAAAATATTTAATTACAAATAAGTCTAAAATAATTGAATATTCTAATATAATGTAATTCTCAGAATTCTATTCCTGTTGGAAATTATGGCATACTTCAATATCTTTCATAAATTTTTATAAATCACTCATCCTGGATATAAAAGATCTTTAGGCTATAAATAATCACAAATAATTTAAAATGTTGTAAATTAAAGGAGTTTGAATATTATTTAGGTACATATATGACTCAGATTGTATTTAAGCCTACTTAAAATTAAGAAAAGACTTTATACTAATTCTATATTGTATTTTTAGAACCTTGATTACATAACATGAGCTGTTTGGTAAATTGTTGATGAAAATGAGAAACAAAGAAACTTTAGATGGTTTTTAAATCAGTGTAAAACATGGTAATTGATTACAAATTGCAGAAACATTTAATATGAATATCTTTTATAATATTCCCAAATTTATTCATTGTAACTATAATGGCCTTATTTATTTTCTCAGCTCCTATCACTACTTTCATATTTTTGCTGAAAAACCTTGACAAACTTAAAGATGATTAATTTAGAGTGTAATTTGGAACATTATACCTCAACTTAAAAGAAACTATGGTCTCCGCACTTTACCCTACTATGTTTTTAACTAGAAGATTGATTTTTTCAGCTTCTATATCGTTTCTTGGTGGAAAAAATTAATATAAATACTAGAGAAAGTTATATATTTTCTTTAGGTTCTTTGAATTATTAGTTGACAAAATTAAATATAAACTTATTTTCCATTTAATTATGACCAATAATCATCTTAGATTTTAAGATAGGTTTATTTGTTAATTAGTTCTTTCCCTAATTATTTTTATATAAACATTATAATATTTATAGTGGATATAGCACCTTCCAACTAATACTCCAAGTCTTGATTTCTTTCATTCTCCTAGAGTCTCTTCTCTTCTACAAGCCCATAGGCCACAGAAACACTTTCCTATTGGAAATTACCAATGAATTTACCCTACTATGTTCTTCATACCTTCTCGTGATTTTTACCAAGAACGAATTTGAAGAGAATTAAATGCAAATGAGATATAATATTGGGTGGTACTTAGTGGCACTGGTCACTTTTAATATTGCTATGAACTGGATTAACTTGATTTACTTCAATTATATAAAAATATATAGAAATATAATCAAATGCAAACATTTATTTATAGATTTTTAAAATATCTCTTAATTATTATTTTTTATAAATGGTCAAATTTTTTAATAAGACATGCAAATTTATTTTTTTATATGCTATAGATTCATATATTTTTATTTAATTAAGAATTTATTATATGTATTACTTTAACGTAATAGGAATAAGAAATATGATAAGGAAATACAAAATGAATCAGAATAAATTAGTAACTTAGAAATATATGAATGTAAGCCAGAAATATTAAAGCTTAGGGGAAATGGCCCCCTGGCGGGGGCAGATAAATTTTTTCTCAAAATTTCATAATTTCCTATAAATGACAAAACATTAAAGTAGCTTATTATAACTGAATAAGCAGGACTGTAAAGTCACTAATGACCTTTTTAAGAATTTTAAAGAACTTATATCATAGTTTAGCTCTACATTAACTAATAAAATTACAATAAATTTAAGTTAAATAAGCAATTTACAATGTTTAATTACATATGAAAGTTGTAAACTAATAAGATTTCTTTTGGTCTATTTAACTTAAATTTATTGTAATTTTATTAGTTAATGTAGAGCTAAACTATGATATAAGTTCTTTAAAATTCTTAAAAAGGTCATTAGTGACTTTACAGTCCTGCTTATTCAGTTATAATAAGCTACTTTAATGTTTTTGTCATTTATAGGAAATTATGAAATTTTGAGAAAAAATTTATCTGCCCCCGCCAGGGGGCCATTACCCAAGTTTAGATACTCGATCAGCATTTTCATCTATTTTTAATATATTTAATACATTAGCATTAAAATATCTTATTACATACAATAAAATTAAAAATATGACAAAAAGTTCTAATACATTACCATAATTAATTTTTAAAGTAACTTAATTGAAAGTTTGACATATTCAATTTTGATTAATAAATTTTTTTTATTCTAAAATAATTGTCAATTAATTTCTCTAATAATAAAAGGAAATTTTTATAGATATTTTTTAAATAATTAAAATATTTGTTTGGCCCCCCCCCCAAAAACACGCAAAAAAATTTATCCGATTATTTTTTTTTCGTAATTACGTATTTATTTTTATACGTAATTTTAAAATCTGAAAATACGTAAAAATGAATTTAGACAAATTTATGATGTCAATTTTCATAATAATAAATTGTTAATTATTTTTTAAGACTTTTCATTATTAACAATGATAAGTATGAAATTTAAATATATCTCTACTCCCCAAATTGTAAATTTTATTAATTATTTTCAAAGTAAATATATAGCATAATGGCTATTGACATACCATTGATATCTCAATCTCTAATCTTGAAAGATAAAATATTTTAGATATAATATATTTAAAAATATAATGCAATGTTGATCGAAATGAAATATCTTAGATTTTCTTAAGTAATGAATCATGAGATAGAATATTAAAGATTTGCAAATTAATTAAAAATAGTTATTAATACACCTAAAATCTCTGTTAATAAAATAATTCAAGATTTAATAAATAATATAAGCATAGCTAAAAATATATAAAATTAACAAAAGAAAAGATAATCAAAGTTGCCGTATTTTGAAAAAATAAATTTATTATGCACTAAAGTATAAAAATTTAAGATAAAATTTAATGCATAGACTTATTCTCCTGATTAGTTTCCGAATTTATTTATAGTATTTTTTATTTTTAAAATACTAATATATTTTTATATAAAGCTATTATTTAAGCTTTCAATAAATCAAAGTCAGTTTACTTTATAATTCTGATACATAAACTTAAATATCTATTTAATTTTATTCTAATTTTCACAAGCCTTGAAAAGTCAAGGTCCTCAAAACTCATAATTAAGTAAATACATTAGAAAATCATTTTGTAAAAAAGTATTCATAAGTACCTTAATATATTTAGGATATTAAAAGTGTTCTGTATGAATCTTAATCATTAGTTAACTTATTTTAAATAAGTATTGAAAGAAAAAGTTGATTTATAATAATTATTTAAGTTAAATATAAATCTTGATTAGCTACACTTTTAATTAATTGATAATTATTTGTAAGAAATAATATTTATTATTTCATCAATCTAGTTAAGTTGAAAAATATACTCAATTTTCGAAATAAATCTTAAGTTTTAAGTTTACAAAATATGACGATAAAACATTAAAATTTTGATATCTTTTTTTATTAATTAGTTAAAATAAGTCAAGACAATTTCATTGAAGTTTAAAATATTACTAAATTCCTTCTAATATAATATGTATTTATACATAAACTTACATAATTTACATCCTTAGATTGAATTAATTTGATAATTACATATTTATTTTATAATCTTTTAAAACATTTAAATTAAAAAATTAATGGTTTAAACCATAAATATTTATGAATTTTTATAAAAAAAACACACAAAAATATAATAAAATTTAAATACTTTAAGATTAAATATATTATGAAAATTGACATCATAAATTTGTTTAAATTCATTTTTACGTATTTTCAGATTTTTAAAATTACGTAAAAAAATAAATACGTAATTACGAAAAAAAAATAATCGGATAAATTTTTTTGCGTGTTTTTGGGGGGGGGCCATTTGTTTTTATCTTAACAATAATCAACTAAGAATGTGAAAAATAATAATTTTTAAAGTTTTAAAAAGTTGACAAATCTTTCAGATTCCCCCACAAATTTAGATATTTCTATGGTCAAACCAAACTATAATCTGCAGATTTATTTATATTTTTATAATTAAATTTTAAATCATTTCATTATAAATTTATGTAAATGTAATTATTTTGATTTTTTTCCAGACTTATTACATTTCAATTTATTTAATCTGATTTTTAACTTGAGAATATATTTTCATTAATTTTTTATATTATATTTTAATTAATATTTTTAAACACCCCCCAATAATCCTTAAGAAACCCCAAATTACCATTAATACAAACCCTCCTACTTCCTCTTCAACGGCAACCCTCCCCAAAAACTCTTCTCAGACCTCAATATGAACACAAACAACTTCTTAACAGAAATGAATTAGTAAAATGCACCTAGAGACCAGCAAAATTTATCTCAAACTAAACCATATTCTACCAATAACACAAGCAATAACATTTTAAAGTTAAAACCAACTGGAATGTATTCACTTTTTAAATAACAAAAGAATAGTATGGATGCAAATGATTTATCAGGGGGTTATAATAAAAAACATCCATAGATGATGGTGCAAGATATAGACAGCGCTTTTGAAGATTTGTTCTTGGAAGATAACGATTATAGAATGCGAAACACTGATTTTTTATATTTCTCAAATCTTTTAAATTATACTTAACAATGTTAGTAAGAACTAAAATGAATTTTTAGTAGTAAACAAATTGCAAATAATTTTTTAGAAAAATGATGCTAAAACTACTCTCCCTCCGAGCTCCCCTCAAAACAAGAATAGCGCTAAAAAGACAAATAAAAAGAAAAAGAAAAGCAAATAATCCAACAAAAATGTAAATAGTAATAAATAAAAACAATCTCCTCAGTCTAAGTTCACTAAAATATAAATTTGATTATAAACTAAAAGTATGCATAAGCTTTCTAAATTAATGAAATAAACTTGGCAACAATATTTCATGAATAATTAAATTTGAAAATATGTTTAGTTTAAGAATTATTTTGCTTATATTAATTTAGGGATTTGAATATAATTTCAGTCAATTATCTTTTTGATTTAAACATTTTCACTTTAAATTTAGAAGTTTTCTAATAATGGATATTAATAAAGAAATTTTGACTTTTATTATGCAAAACGAATCTATAATCGTTACTTTTATCTATTCTAGGAGCTAAATCAGTTTAATATAAAATTTAACATAAATAATTTTAATTTTATTTTTATTAGTAATATAATAAATTTGCTCATGAGAGAGAGATAGGTTTATAAATTCTTTAAAATAATTGATAGCTATTATTATTTCTTTAATTTACTTATAAATATTGATTCCACTTTACTTAATTTATTCATTTAATTGTGATGATAAAGTTATGCACATTTCAAGAATAAACTTCTAAGAATTAATAAATAAACACTTTATTCTTTTATGAGATATACTATCACTTTTTATGCTTCTTTTATTTAAATTTCATAATATTTTTAGTTTTTCATATCAATCTCCTCTTCTCTAATGATATTTATTTTGTAATTGGTTGTTGAGATAGTATATATCAATTTGCAGCACATGGATTATGAGCGTATAGAGTGTAATCAGTAAGGCAAAGTCCATCTTCATTGCAATATTCGTCTGGGTATAGGCAATCCTGGTCAAAATCACAAAATTATTGTAAAATATAAATTAAATAAAAATATTATATTTATTTTAATTGTTTATAACAATGACTCTCTCTGTAATAAATTTTGATTAACTCATGAAATAATTGTTTATTTATAGAAATTTTAATTAAATAATATATTCCATTTTCAAACAGTTTATATAAATATCAATTAATAGCAGAATTAACTTAACAATTTTTTTAAAATTACAATTTTCTCTAATTCAATTTATTTTCTGGATTATTGTTATGTGATTTTTACTCCACAATAGGGTGTTAATTGTTTCTTATACGAAGATTATATATTTAATTATTCATAATTATTTAATATTTTAATTAAAATTAATTATTATATTTATACTTTAATTACAGGAACAGATTCCCACAAGAAAATATTTGTATCATCGAAAACATCATCAAAATTTATATTATCACACACTTTCTTTAAGTGCTTTCTTTTCTAATTATTCGCATTGTTTGTTTGTATATTTTGAATTTAATTATTAATTTTAATAGATTTTAAATTTCTACATTTCATGAAATATTAGCAATATAAGAAATTTTAATAATAAGAGGTTGGCTTATGATATAGGGGTTTTGGGGTTTAATATAAAATAAGGACTTGAAATAATAATAATCAATATATAGTTAAATATATAAATTGGTATTTTTCATGAATATAAAAAAATAGATAAATTTTTAATTTTAAATAGGAAATTTAAGATAAAATTTTGGGATTCGGAATTTTAGAAGAAATAAATTAAAATTCTCTTAAAAGAAAATATTAATATAATTGAGAAAATAATAGCAATATTTTTTTACAATTTTTGATTAAATTAATGGTTTTCATCAAATTGTAAATTAAAAACTTATTCTGTAATTATTATATAAATATGAATAGTTTTTGTAATTTTAATAAAAGGTATTTATATTTTAGGCAATAAATTTATCAATCTCAGTTTATTTCAAAGATATCATATTTCTGGATTTGTTCTTTTATTAATTTTTAAGTTTGAAGAAAAAAAAATTTAATAAAGTTAACTAATAATAACTTCATATAATTTCAATTTATTTTGCTTGATTCTTGCGATATTATAGATAAATACAAATAAACAGCTAAAAGAGTATATTTATTTTTTTAATTGCCAATCTAACCTCCAATCAACCCACATTTTAACTTATATGTATATTTAAATATAATTTGATAAAATATTATTTTTCCATATAAATTGCTTTTATCAGTAATCAATGATAGTTTTAAATGACATACATTATTATTATTGAAATTGAATTTGAAAAGAGTATTATACATGAAACTCAACAAAGAAAATATTTATAAAATTTAAAAGTTATAATTTATACATTTTTGGAATATGCGCTTAAGACTTGTATTAAAGTTATTAAAATTATAATCATTTAAGAAGTAAATTAAATAGTCAAACAAATATTCCCAATTAATTAGTTTAAAATAGTTATTTTAATAATATCGCTATTTTTTACCATTTTAAACTAACAAAAGAGCCAATAAACTAAGAATATATTTTATTTTTTCCAGAACAGCATAACTTCGATATACTCCCATTTATAATGTTTAAATCATGTTAGCAGATCGACCAAATCATTGCCCTGTCATAAGTCAAAGCCACAGCATTTCCCTCTACAAGGTAGCTAACAAATTTGATACAATGTGCCGTTATTTAGTGTTTGATGTTTAATTTAAATATAGTTATAGATATTAATTCTATGATTTAAAGCTTTAGGAATTTAATACTGGGGCTTAAGCTAGCCAGATAGTTATTTAATTTCTACTTCATTCTTTTGACTTTTGACACCATCAATCAATATTAATTGATAAAATTGTATTATTAATAGTCTAAGAGAAGCTAATTAAAATATATGGAAAGTTCCGACAAAAGTTTAAATTTCAAATATTTTTATCTAATTAATAAAAAGATAAAAATCATAAAAAAAATGCTAATTAAAGTTAAGAAAAATCAGAAGTAGTCTCTCAAGAAAAAGAAAATGACTAATTTGAATCTACAGCGAATTTGTTTGATGAGAGTCACTGTTCGAACCAGAGATCTTTTGACATCCGTAATGCCTCAAATAACAAATATAGTAAACACAGTAACACGCAATAGATAGGCCATTTTATTAATATTAATATTCCAAATTGATAACTATATAGTCTACCATATTATTTTTATTCATAATATACTGACTCTTAAAAATTTTAAAAAGCAAAAAACTAAATATTATTTTTCAATAAATACATAACTTTTATTGTTTAAATTTTACAATTTTATTGATGTTTAGTACATTTTCCTTTTAATACTCCCAATAAGTAAAAAATGGACTTTAAGAAGGTTTATAACACGAGTAACAACATCAAAACATCTCATTTTGGCTCGCCCAAATTTAATGGCATTTTCACAAAAAATAGTTCAAGTAAAAGCATTAATTTGGGGAAGAAAAACAAATCAATGCAGAAATATTAACAAAATTAAATATTTTAAAGTTTAAAAAAATAGAGAAAAAGTAATATAAAAATCAAATTAAATTTTATTTTATCATAATAGTAATATAATGGTTATTAAATATATAGATATAAAAACAAATAATTTAAGTAAATCAGTATTTATTATATATTTTATAAATATTTGAAGATATTTTTATTTTTATATTTTTTTGCATTTAAGAATGCAAATTAATTTTATTAAAATCATAGAGTATATTAATTTTTTCTCATTAATTTCTCTTAAATCACCAATAATTTTTAACAGATAGAAAATAAATAATGTTCGTGAGTAAATGAATTTAAAAATAGTTTTTTAAATTTAGGGATTTTAAGAAGTAGAACTTAAAGTAAATATTTATAGTTCACATTTGATCTTAAGAAATTATTAATATAAAATCATAATATTAAAGAAAGGTTTATTCTCTTCCGTAATGAATTTAGAGAGATCGATCATAATGAGATTCAGCAAATTTAAATTCACTATCGATGTTCATATAAAAACTCATCAAATTTGGTAAATTACAAACTTCTTATTTAATTTTTTAAAAAGATTCATTAAATAAAATAATATAAACAATATTTTATAAATATTCAATTGTTTAAAGATTAGAGAATAATGAAAAAATCATATTTTAATAAATTCCAATTTTAAATTTAATTATTATTTTTTTTTTGTTTAAATTAAATAAAATATGAGAGAATTGATAGTTTTTTCAGAAAGATAAATAAAAGCGAGGAGTAGGAAGAAGAACTTAATTTCAAGGTTGAAAGTTGCCGAGTTTTTGCTAAAAAATATCTCAAACTAATGACTGTCTTGTTTGAATAATAAAGAATAATTTTTTCATTGATATAATCTTTTTTAATTTTTGTTTGCAATCATTATAATGAAGCGACTATTTTATAAAAATTTCAAATATATACGTGATCTGAATAATTTCTAATAAATGTTATGAAAGGAAGTTTATCTATAATTTTTCAAAAAATAAATAATTCTAAATTACTTAAAATGGATTTATTTTAAATAGCTTTTATAATATAATCTATTATATATAAAAATGAACTTAAAATTTATGAAATTAAGACAACTGATGTATTGTTAAATAACTCTATATTTTAATTATAAATCAATGTAAAGTCGTTTTTTTTCAAGTATTTTTTACCTTAACACAATTTAAATAGTCTACATTATATTGTTTTTAATAAAAATTTCTTCAATATAAATGTTTACTAATTGTAACAAATTTAAACTTATAAGTATTATTCATTATATAAATCTAAATTATATTTTTTACTTATTCTTTGATGCAGAGAAAAATTATCACAAAATAATGTATCATATATCAGTTATCGCATTTTACTTTCTTGCAAAATAAATTTAGTGTTTATTTAATTAATATTTCTGGCAGTGCGCATGCATGAATAACTATATTTATAATAACTTCAATAATGATGTTTATTTATATATACTTATGAATTTCTTTTAAAACATGAAAGGAGCATATATTTCACAAGGTTTGTACCACTGTTTATAGGTGTATTATCTTACTACGCCCATACAAGATACCTGAATTATTATAACTTCAACACGTCAAATTCTCAAGCGCAATAATTCATTAATATGGCCACCTCTACAAGCAGCGGCCAGTATTATAATTTTAGTGCGGGAGGTTAAACCATTATTGTTTAATATATATATTAAGTTAAAAAATCCTAGTAAATTATCTCTAAATATCTTTGAATAATAACCCAAATTACTTGCAAGCTCAAAATCTATATATAATAAAATATGAGAATATTCTTTAATGATAAATTTTAAACATTTATAATAAAATCTAAACGCTGATATAAATGAGGTCTTTCGGCATATTGTCATCTTTGGAGCTCTTTTTATTAATCATATTTACATTGACATTTTCTTGATTTTATTAATAATTTTTTTCTAAAAAATAGTTCATAAATAGTATCAATTATATTTTATCTTGACTGTCACACATTTTGATTCCTTAATATTAAATATGATTACATGGGGTCTTTTATCAATCTACGCTCTATTCAATAATTTTTTTTTCAAAAATAAATAATGAATAAGCTAAAATTCTTGAAATTCAATGTATTTATTAAAGAAATTGAATTTTAATGGACTATATATCAAGGGACATAATTAAGAATGTATAAGCATATGTACCCATAGAGCTATTTTTGGGGGATAATTGACTGTTCTAATTATGAATTTCCACAGGATTACTGACTTGCTTCGTAATGCTTACATCTTTGATATTTGCCATAAATTAGCTGAGCACATTGAAATATTACCAAGTTAGAGCATTTTTATAACTATATGAGCCCATTCTTAATTCAAGGCTTAAATTAGGGCTTTCAATAAGCCCCATTTATTATATATTCAATTTTAATAATTAATAGCAGCATTTAATTTATTAATATTGCTCAAAATTAAAAAATAGACTCGTATTAGAGGTATTTTCAATAGAGAGGTTAAATTAATGATATATTTATTACAATTTAAATGAAAAATATTAAGGTTTAATTTATGTTTATTATTTTAATTAAAAATATACATAAATGGGGCATAAAAGATTGCTCAAAAGCTTTCTGAAGTTCGAGGGGACAAGTTTTCAATGTTTTTAGTTCAGATAAGTTAAACTTGCAGATAATAATTAGGTTGAGAGAGTCAGAATATCTTGGGGTTTTTCATAAATAACATAGTTCACAATAAAATCTCTATATTTATCAATAAACCCATATTTAGTTATTTGTCTTAATTCCCCAATAGACCATAATATTTAAATTCTTGATTACACAATTAATTCCACTTAATTTTCAAATTTTAGCTTATTAACTTTTGTTATATAAATAACAGTAAGCTTTCACCAATTTAGATTCCTTGACAAACTAATTTTTCTAGATTTAACTATTGGCACTAAGATCTCGATTATGACTTTGGCATTAAAATTTTTTTCCATCTCTATAATATTGTTAAAATACATAAGAATAGAAAAAAATAAGAAATACAAATAGAGTTTGAATATATTAATAATCTCAACTGCCACTGATTAAGTACTCTTTTAATCCTAATTTGGTTTGCAAAAACATTAGACTCATTTTCTTGTTTTAACTGCTAGTCTATTAGTCTATTGGTCTATTATATTAATTATTTTAATATTAAAAGTTTTTATTAATTGATTAAATCTATTAACCATTAGACTCTTAGACGATTAGACTCTACTCTATAATTACAGCTATCAGTCTACTCGCATTATCAAATTAGACTTTTAGACCATTAGACTACAGTCTGAGAAATGGGAGTGAGGTTTAATAAAAAGTGTGATTAGACTTTTAGACTATTAGACCAGAGAATAAATAGATAGGGCAGAATTAATACAAATTTAGATAACATAATTAAATATATAAATTTAATCAGTCTAACTCTATTGACATCTCTGATATTCTGGAGTCAGTCCTTTTGCTCTTTGTGTCTTCTTCTGCATCTCTTTCTTAGCTATCGTTCATTGGAGCAGTCATTTCTGTCATTCTTTCGTCGTGATACCTGTTGTAAAGATAGCGTGCCAGTTGCGAGATCGAGAATGGGAATTTTGCTCTCTTGTTCTTGATTGAATCTTCATTTCGCAGATAATTACTCTCTCCATGAAAGCATCTCTGTCAAGCTTCCCCATCGCTCCAAATGGTTCGTCGTTTATCGTGATTACCAAGCATGTGTTTTTAAACGCCATCAGTGTGCTCCCATATTTCACATCTATCGCGTAGCCCTTGCCCTCCATCATTTTCTTCATTCTTTCTAGATTCTTCTTGTTCCCAAAGTAGTGTTGGTGATTAATCTCATCCATGAGTGTTATCTGTGGAGCCATATCTATATTATCTGCTTTCACGAAGAAGTGAGACACCCCATCCTCAAAAGTTTTACAAATAAAGATCTGTCGAAGATTCTCGGTAATGGTTGTCTTACCATTATTCGTGGGTCCCACTATCCTTACGCTGTTCATCTTTTAATCTTTTCTTTTCAGAAGAATTTAATACAGAGCTTCTATCACCTCCCCATATCCCTCATTTATGAAATATTGAGAGGTAAGCGTAGGTTCATTGACACTTTCCTTTGGCTGTCTTAGTAAGTATTCTTATAAAGATCTGATAAGGGGGACGCACTCTAGTTGAAGGAGACCAGCATCTTTAATTAGTCGGGCATGCTACTCAGTTTGGCCTCAATGCTTCCAATTATTATCAAATCTTCAATTGACATTCTGTGTTCGTTGTAAAACTATTCCACGCTCCTGCATAGTCCACTGAGAAAATCTGCTATAAATTTCTTGAGGAGCAAAGCTTTTCTATCCACTTCCTTATCATTCACTGATTCAAGATAAGATTAATTTGCCTAAGCCCAACAGGATAATTAGTTGAATTGCTCTCATTAGCCATAGAGTAGAGCAAGTTGTGGATGATTCTGAAAGAGCCGCTTCTCCGAAGATCCGAAGACTTTTGTTGCCACAATACCGTAGTCTTACAGTTTCTTGAACCCAGAATAGTTATTGCCGGTAAAGTAATTCTTGTGAATGCCTCCCTTTCTGTACTCTGTATTAACCACCATGAAATAGGAGTGGACTGGTTACTGGGTAGAGTAGACTTAAATGTGGGATACAATTGCCGAAGTCAATATAAGATCTGCTTCAAGGGATTACCAGCATATTTATGAGTAATCAAGTGCTTTGATTCAGAAAACAAACTCAGTCTTGAAATTGTTATTCTTCATGGCTATAAGTTTAAATTAAGAAAGTGATAGAGATTACTTTTAAGGCGTGAAGGAATCAACCTTTTAGACATTCATTTATGCGATTAAATTTATATATTTAATTATGTTATCTAAATTTGTATTAAATACTGCCCTATCTATTTATTCTCTGGTCTAATAGTCTAAAAGTCTAATCACACTTTTTATTAAACCTCACTCCCATTTCTCAGACTGTAGGCTAATCAAAACCCCAAAACCCCTGAAGCTGTTTGATTGAGTTTTTGATTGATGAAAGTAGACTATTAACGCATGCTTTATTAGGGTTTTAATAGAGTTTATAAAGGGGTTAATGGTTTAAATATCAGTAATTTAAGTGAGAATATGCGAGGTTTGGGATCAGTTTATGAAAGAGAATATATAGATTTATTGTTTAAGTTGCGTTATGGATGTAATGATTATAGTGATCAACTCAGACCTATTCAAAATTACACATCTATTGCAAGACTGCTCCATAAATCTCCTGCTACTGTCAGATCACACTGTCTATAAGCATTGAAATTAAAGAGATAGCATCTTAATGCTAAGCCTAAAAGACCTTTAAAATTCTAGTAGCATCATATCGATTATCTTATTAATGATAAGACTCTAAAATACAGGGCTCATTTCTCTCTGGCCTAGAGGGCTGAGATGTTTCATCGCCAATTTCCTGAGCTACACATCTCTGCATAATCCAAAGCTAATATCTATAAAAAGAATGGTATATCTTACAAGACAGTCAATCGCATTAAGAGAGTGATCGACTTTAATCTTCCATTTTATAAGAATAATTTAAATTATATATTCGATTAAATGCAGAGGGCTTAAGAGCATAATATAAAGTTCATACACGCTGATGAGGCAGTATTCACGTTTAATACCTTCATATCGAGGTCTTGGTAAAAGAGGTACAGCAACATAGAAGTTTATGATCAAAAGGTTAAGGTATAAACTCATGCAAACCTTGGTGGAATCAGTGAAGATAGTGGGCTTGAGACTTATGTAATCCACCCTCGCTCTATTAAGACTGAATAATACAATAAATAATTCAATAGCTAAGAGATAAGTATGCTGAATAAGAAATCATCCTGTTTGTTGATAACTTATCAGTTCATAAAACTAAAGACTCAAAGAGAATATGAAAGGCTAAACATAACACCTGTATTTAATGTTCCTTATAGCCCTCAATTCAATGGAATTGAACTATATTGGGGCCTATTAAAAGGCCACTACAAGAAACTTCTGCTCTATCATCTGATACACGATCTGAAGATAGATACAGTAGATTTTATTAAGAGTGCTGCTAAAAGAGTCAGCGATGATAAAGCAAAAGTATGCGCAAGAGAAGGGAGATTTTGTGTTTATAAATAAGTTTTAGATTTAAACGAATGAATAAGTTCACATATTAAATTTGCCCGTAAAGGGATTTGGCTTCTCTTTCTTTTCTTCCTCTTAGGCTTGCTTGGGCCAATGTTTCTTCTCTTAGTGCCAGCCCCTGCATCTATGTTCATCTCTTCTGGCTTTTATAAATCTTTGAAGAGCCTCTTACTCAATTCATGCTTTACTTGAGACTTTCTCTCTCTGTTTAATTTGCTGCGCTCTTTCATCAAGTATATAGCAGTACCAGATTTCTATAAAGTTAGAAGTCTATGCTTACTTAAGATGAATGGATGCTTCTGCAGTTCCTACAGCCATGAGTCACCGATTTTGATTCCCTGCTTCTCTTTCTATTCAGGAGAGATGCTGTAGCGTTTCTTATGAGCTTCTTAAATTACTTCACTTAAGTACTCTGGTTTAAGAGTTCCAAGAACTCCAAAGAAGAAGTTTATCTCTGGTAACTTATTTGAAAGTTGTAACTTTGATGGTAGGTACAGAGCAACATCTAGATCACTCATCGCATCATCATAGAGATTTGTCACTGAGATTTCAGGGTAGTTAGGTATCTCAATCATCTTTATTTCATTGGTCTTAAAAGCTTTTCTCTTAACTCAGAAAGGCTTTTAAGAATGAGATTTTAGTTCCTTCCAGAGTTGGCAAGAACAATCCAACTATGGTTAATATTAGCATTAGATAAAAGCTTACCTTGCTATACCAAATATCTATAGAGGTCCTTACTTCGAAATTTTCCTATCAATTCTTGAGATTGTATTCTCTTCATTGCATCATTCATAGACTCCATCTTGCTTCCACTTTCTATGAATGTTTATGAAATTTAAAATTATGGATATCCATTCTAAACTTACTAAAATTTTACTGCTTAATAGAGAGATCCAACTGGAGGTCAACCTGAATAAGATAGTAAGAGAAAGATGGAAGAACTTTCTCCAAGTTTCAAAGTTTGACTTCCATTTTTATCAAATTTTCTCCATTAAACTGCTCCTACTAATAATTAATTTAATTAGGTGGTGCTCCTAATTTATTTAAAACTTAATTAGGTGGTTATATCAAAGTTCAAAACCGTATTAGGAGGTACATTAAAAAATTAAATTTTAAAACCTCCCCTCCTAAATTTACAAGAACAGCTTTAGGAGCACCACCTAACTTCAACAAAACACATTTAGGTGCATTTTAATGAATAAAATGGATGAATTAGTTTTAAAATTATCACTAAATCTAAGAAATATAAAACTAATGTCTCGTACTCTGTTCTCATTAAAACCCTCTAAACCTTTGAGAATATGCTCTTACTCTTGTATAAAGGTAGAATTTAAATAGCTTGTATAATTATTAATAGTATTTATAAAATGAGCGGCAACTTACTAAGAAAAGCGGCATTGCTTGGCATTAGCCAGCAGAAACTTTCTTTGATGAATAAAAAGAAAATTGAGACTTGCGATGCATATACCTAGTATGAACCTGAAATTCTCTAACCTTAGGTCTCAGACTTTGAATAACAATTCAGTTGTTAAATAGAAATGCAGAGCTAGGAAATTCAATGCGAAGTTCCAATAAAAATGGTTGAAGAAGATGAAGAGAAAAAAGAAATAAAAGCATTACATTTATGTGAAAAGTGTGAGAAGAACTTCACTTATAAATCTGCTCTTAAGCATCATATCTTAGAGCTGCATTCAAACAAGCCCAAGCTATATCTTAAGCATATAAGATAGATGGAAAATATTTCTGCCATTACTGCAATAAGTAATACAATCATTCAAGGGATCTAAAAGTTCATCTATAAAACCATCATGGCAAGAAGTTTGAAGTAATAGATCCAGAGACAGGTGAGGTCTTCCTTTAAAAAAGAAAGCCAAGAGACCCTTTAGAAACTTTGGAACAAAGAGCAAAGAAAGAAAATAAACTTATTAAAGTAGTAAGAAACCTCCCAGCATCAGAGATAGTAAAAATCACTCTTAATATGCATGCACTTAAACTTACAATATTGAATATAATTGACCTTAAAGAGTGTAAAGAAAGTTATCTTATCCTTGAGGATAAATTTGAGAAAAAGTCATAACAGATAAGTAGTTCGCATACAAGATATATCCGTTCAA
>ARYC01002135.1:0-15736 GCA_000711775.1 Oxytricha trifallax
TCCTTGAACTATTCGAGAAGTACTCAGCTATGAATTTAGGGTCTCTTACTCTTTATTAAGTTGAGCAAGAATTGCTTTAGTGAATCTTTCATGTAGATCACCTTTCATTAAGTTTTTATCCACAGTAATCACGATGCCTGGAGAAATAGGTTTTAGATCTAAATTGTGAAAGACATAGTAGCAGTATCCATTAAGTTGATGATACCTGCAAATGAATGAGCGATGGTAACCATATTAATTGTAACTACAAAAGTCTGCTAATGTGAAGTCGTTATCTTTGCCCCAAATCAGCATCTTTAATGGTATAACAAGGTGAAGAATTGAGCTCAAAATAGCCTTTGCGTTTTATTAGTACATCCTCCTAGTGTCAAAAACATATGTGTGGGCTAATACTTGCCAAGCAAACTATAAATTTCATTTCTTTAAATGTTTCTGAATCCAACAAACTGGATCTTCTTCAATCGATCCAAAATATCTTAATCATTCTAGAATAGCTCCAGAATCTGTGCATAAAACTTCTTGGCATCTTACAAGCGACAGTCTAAGCTTTCGACTGCGATACTAGAAATGTTCTCTCTTAGAGCCATCAAGTAGGCAAGCTATCCATACCTTGCCAGTCAAATCAAGAAAAACATCTTCCTCACTGAATCCAAAGCATTTGTACTCATTATAAATTTTCCTGAACTCTGAATCTTTCATGCCCCATTCAGGATAGAAAACTTTAGCCCCAATTTATTATGGTCTCACTCTGCTTGAAACGCCCAGATCATCATTTTCATACCCTGCTGAGTTGGCAGTCATTTTCTTCTCGTTGATGAAATTGAATATCTCATGCAAAGCATATGAGAACTTGTAGGCTCCCTTAATGGAACAAAGTTGGCCATTAGAATTAATGATCTCGAGATCTTTCATTGGCTTGTCAGAGGGATCATCTCTGTTAAAGACATCAAAACCTGATATGTTGACTTGAACTGCCAAGTTGAGAGTGAACTTGTGAATAGAGTTTGTGTGCTCAACCAATTCTTAAACTGATTTTGCAGTGTGTTCGCAGTCCTTAGACATGCACAGGTACAAGGGTAAGTTTACTTGCATCTCAATAATTTTAAAATGATTATAAATAAAGATACGAAAATAATTAAAGATAGACTTGGGAATATCCCAGATTAAAACTTTAAGGAATAGAAATTTAAATTTAGCTTTAATTGCATAATATACTTTTAATAGGTAAAGCAGTAAAAATATATTGTTGTTGAACTTGACTTAGGTAAATTAAACTGCTTGATAATTATAAACACTCATACACTGCTGGAGCTCTCTACTTCTCAATTTTCATCTCTTTTGAAGCTTTTGATGTCAAAATCCACGTGATCATTTGCGTTTCTGTTCAAATCAAAATAGAAGTCATGACTCAATGCTTCAGCAGGTGTAATTCTCTTAGCGTAGTCCTCATTTAAGAGTTACTTGATCAAATCGAAGAAGTTTCCTGGCTCTGCATTCTCAATTTTCTCTGGTAGAGGTGGCTACTTTCCTGAAATTTGCATCTCCTTGATTTAAGTTGAGTTGAAAGGCAAACACTTATATAGCATTTCATAGAAAGTTATGCCAAGTGCATACGAATCGATTTTTCTGGAATCGCGAGCAGGTAGATGCAAGGCTGGCATTTTTTTGAAAATTTCAGGAGCTTGGTATCCGAACGATCCTCCAATATGTGGATTGTTGTAATTGCCCCAGTCGCTTACTACTGGCATCCAATTTTCATTCATGAGAATGTTTGCAGGCTTGATATCAAGATGATTGATATGGAGTTTATGTGCAGCAGATATACCTTGAAGTATGCAATATGAAATTGTCTGAATCTACTTGAGATTGAACTTTTGTTTCTAGATCATATTGGCGAGATTATCAATATGAATATCCATCAACATTGCTTTCTTGTTCAAAGAAATGAATCTAGGCAATAACCTTGATAACGAAATGCTTTCCAACTTATATGGACTATTGAATCTTTCTGATAACATTGAATTCTACTAAGTACTGATCCTTGTCTGGTGCTGTTGGGAACTTAATGGCATACTACCTGTAAGGTATTTTCAACAATTGAGCTTATTCTTCTGAAACTGGGGTAGCAAGAATAGACATGCCCATAGCCTCCACTGCCAAGTTTCTCAAATATGTTGAACCCATTTCGATGAGCTTCTATCTTCTAACAGTAGTGTAAATCTCTTTTCAGCCTGTCCATCCTTCTTTTAAAATGTTCACTATCCTTTTTAAACAGATGCCTCTCCTCAGCAATCGATTTAATCACGCTTACGCTTTCCTAATACAAGAACTCATATTATTGGTAAAGAGAATCCCACTTCATGAAGCGCTGCTGAAGTGCCTAGTTCAACTTGCTATACATATAACCCTCAACTTGATGGCGAATGCATGCATCTTTAATTTCCAATTCTGTAAAGTGAATCTCACTATCTGAATCATACTCAATGATTATTGCAGGAACTTTGATCTTTGACTTGTTCAAGATTGTTCGCAAGAACTCAAGATCTTTCTTGGCTTTTAATGCCTTGCACTTTACTTCCTCAATTTTCTTGGCGAACTGCTCCAAATGTTCAGTCAGTAAGGATCCGCGCAATTTCATACTTGATTTAGCTTTCATAGAGTCACTGGCTTAATTCTATCTCTTAGGTATAGGTTAAAGCTCAGTAAGTTCGTTTGGATGGTCATGCTAAGTTCTCTTTTGTAAAAGCGAAGACATCTTAGGCAAGCGATCTTTATCAATCAAGGATGGTGTGTTAATAACGCTAGTATTTATGGCTGGTTCCTGCACTTGAGCTCCACGATTGAGAATTTAGTGCTACTCTTCAATATGTGGCTCATCTTTTATTCAGAATGACTGGCTGATAACTCTTAGCTTTTCATGTTTTTGTAAGGTTATCTAGAATAGCAGTAAAACAGATGCCCTTGATGCGAACCCTGCAAATGAAGAAGGAACTTTAAGTTAGTATAGGTAAAGTCTTTCAGACCGAGGATATCGAAAGATATCTTTTAATTTTAGTTCCATATTAGTACCTCAACTACAGGTGACTTGTTAATGAGTTAAGTTGTTGCAATCAGAGATTCTTTAGTCATGAGAGTATTGTAGGAGTAAATGTGTGTGATTGGTTTCTAATCAGGAGTAACCAGCTTTGACATTCTTGCAATGTCGTTGTGAATGAAGTTCACTTTGCTTAACACATCCGTGATAGTTTCATTATCTTAAAATAGTTTCATATTTTTATCAAGTACTTGTTGGGCAATCTTGATTCTTGAATCAACAATCTCAATTCCAGTGCTGTGTACTTTGGACTACATTGCGACTTGGAATACCACTTGCCCAAAGCTGCTACCAATATCAAGGAAGGTCGATTGACTGGTCATTCCTAGTTTCTTCAAGAAGTCTTAAAGGATTTTGACTGAGCCAAAGGTGACTTCTCCATGAGTAGTTGAGACTTAGGCATTTTTGACAAGAGGGCACTGGACCATTTAAGTGTTTGATCTCAATCTTCTGTTCACTGCATTTGGATTATTTGGAATGGTTTTCAACTGCTCGTTGTATACCATGCTAGAATATATATTGCTATTGTGTTT
The DNA here is from genome assembly GCA_000711775.1 of Oxytricha trifallax. NCBI lineage: Eukaryota > Ciliophora > Spirotrichea > Sporadotrichida > Oxytrichidae > Oxytricha > Oxytricha trifallax. Next base: position 3,628 of record ARYC01002135.1, read on the forward strand.
CAACTCATTCAGAATCTACTTAAGAGTGGCATTTATTGTTTGTTGGGATTTTGATTCCTCTTCTTCTCTTAATTTTGATTCAGTCAAGTTACCAACTTATTAAGCTTCTGGATAGTTTCTACTGATAGCTTGGGAATGATTATCAACAGCTTAGTTAAGTGAGCCTTCAAATGCATTATTCCCTGTTTGGTTGAATTAAGAATCTTGACTATCTTATCCAAGCTCTTTAATGGACTCCTGTCTACTGTTGCCATTGATAAATAATCTTGACAGAAATTCTGGGCACTTGATTGCAAAGCTCGAAGTTATTGATTTGGATCCGGGTTGGCTCTGCTAATCATTTTAGACTTTATGTACTTGGAGAGTTGGAGGACAGTAGTAAACTTTGTAGCATTTATCGTCGAGATTTTCCCATACAGCTCTCAAAGCTTGCAATGCAATAGGTTAGCAACGATTTCTTATAATAGTAGAAACATCGTTTATCTGCTTAAGGAACTCATCATCAGCGATCATGTGTGAAATTTCGGAGATTGAAGAGACATCTGAAAGAGTTTAAGCATGTTGGTTCTAATTTTAATTTCTCAATTAGGGAAGCTGCTCCATTAAGTTAGCGTTGACTGGGTTCTATAAGTGTTGTACAGGTATTTGCACTTCTATTGCTTGTTAATCAACCAATTCAACAGCTTGATCAATATCTCCAGGCATCTGCAAATCTGCATCAATCATCATTTGCTAATTTCCAGCAGCAACTTCCTATTAATTTTCCTTAATTTCTTCTTAGGCATTGACTCCATTTTATTGCTGCTAGATCTCATGAATCAACTCTGGAAAGTGTTGCGTGAGGATTCGCAACACAACAGGTGTAGGTTCTTTTGAACACTTTCCTTTTATGTGCTTTCTTAAACTATCTTTAGAGGAGAATGGTTTCAAACAATCCTTGCATCGAACATGATCTCTCTTGTACTTCTCGATCAAGTCATTTATTTTCTTCTCGCTGTATTCCTCTCCGTGAAAGCTTTTCATATGCTTATATAGAGACTGAGAAAAACAGAAGCTGGCTCCGCAATCAGGGAAATAGCAAACATATTGCTTATCTGCTTTGGGTTGATTTTCTAAAACTTACATAGTGGAAAGTTAATTTGGAATTATAAATTGAAATAATAAACAATTCAAATAACTTACTGTTGATTAAGCAATAGAGCTTCGATGTTTGGATGGCTCAAGGTTTGATATAGGAACATAGCTTCACTCCATTGAGTCAGTCTGAAATATTCTGACTATGAGTTTTCGCTTAACTACATTAATCTATTCATGCTTCCTTAGATTAGAGACATTGCATGAGTCAAGTTGTAAATTTCCACTCTTAGGCTGCATAGATCCAGATGAAGATATCCTGAAGATATCTCAAGGTTGTATGGTTCAAGGTTGTATAAGTCCGGCTGCAAGACTCCAGACTGTATAGATCCATGTTTATAAGTATCCTCTCTTCATTGTATATTTTCAATTACGTTAATCTGGGTGATGTGTGATTAAACCAACACAGTCCAAGAATGTGATGAACTTTATTGGATTCATCCCTGATTTAAGAGTCCAGGTTGCACAGGACTGATTGCATAGTTCCAGATGAAGATATCCTGAAGATATCGAAATCATACATTTTCAACTTCGAGTTTTTCATTCTTATTGACTATCATCTTTTATAAATGGTTTACTTTAGTAGAGAGCGAGCAAGCATTAGTAGTCAAACTAATAAAGTAACAGAGTGCTATCGATAACATCTTTACTTTCCCTAAAATTTTAAGAGTGGTTAATACTCATCTGTCTGCCAATTTTAATACTAAGCAATCAAATTAATTAAGAAGTACATTCAATTAATTACTATTAAATATGGAAAGTGCAAGCACTGCCAAGAAAGTCTACTGCTACTGCCTCCATTGCAGCTCCATCAATCCGAAGAGAATTACGTGGAGCAACTATGCGAGACACATCCAGAACTTTCATTGTGAGCGCTACTAATAACTCAAATCAATTAATGGCAAGCGCAAAGATAAGGAATCCAAGATTTTTGTTAATTACGTACTTGAAGAAGATGTAGAGTGTGTTGATGTAGATTCTCAACTATACAAGCTCAGAGATGAAGATGACTTGAGCAAATACAAAAGCTTCCTCAAAGATGGTATTGGTACTGGAGAGCCCTCTAAATCAAAGAAAATTGTTTCGTCCACCAAGTCAAAGCATAATCAAAGTTTGAAATTAGCAGAAGTAAGATCAAACCCAAGCTCTGGATTCAAATGAAGTAAAAAGCAATTCAAAAGTCAAGGATCAAGCGCAAGGCATACATTTAAAAACTTCGCGATAGAATTGCCACCTTACATGCCAAGTGTGAAGATCTAGAAATAGAAAACAAACGATTAAGATAAACTAAAACAAAGTAATAGAAATAATAGAAAGGTAAGTTATTTGATAGGGTAGCTCCTAATTATATAAGAAATAGTAATTAACTAAATACTTTAGGTAGGTAATAACATATCTAAAAAGCGAAAAGTCACAAGTTATAGCATAAGAGAAAGTTGAAGAAATTTGTAGCTGAGAGGGATCAGAGTGAGGAGAGCGATAACTAAAGCGACTTTATCTCTACAAGTATACCTAAAAGATCAATTTAAGAAGACTCAGTCGATTCAGAAAGTGAAAGTATGAGTTCACAAATTAATATGGAAAATCAGTAATGCATTCCTAAGCAGAATCGAATAGCAACAGTGAAGATGAAGATGAAGTCGACTTTGGCATTCATTCAGAAGTTGATTGCGTGATAACACCACAGAAGATAAAACCAGCAAAGAATAGCAAGCAAGACCATGGATCGCAATCAGTAAAGTCAAATTCTTGTTCTTGGATTGATAATGCAAAAGTTTTAAATTTAAGACTAAACTCTGAGTCAAACTTGAGTTATATTGGTGTTGGGCGCGAAGACCTGCTGAATAATAATAGTACAGCTTCATACTTTCAGTATTACAACTAAATGAACCAAATCATAAAACAGGGCATCTTATCATTCAAAGACGATAAAGACGATTAGTGAAGACTCTTGCAAAGTTCTTGAACTTCTTGGGGTTTGAAAATATCTAGATAATGTATGTGCAAACAACCAAAGAGATAGTCTTCCAAATGAATGATATATAAAACGATTAATCTTACAGTTGGTTGAAGCTTTATTAAGGGCAGCACGCTAAGAATAGAGCAAATCACGAATTCAACTTATTAAAAGACCATAAAGACGCCAAGTTCATTCTGCCTTGCCAAAATCTTTTCTTGACAGTGATGAAAGTTTATTAATTTAAAGCTTCAGAATAAACTAGAAATTCTACCCTCTTGGGAAATTCCTGATGAATGCAACAAAGCTCAAGCATGTTTACAGACTAAGAACAGCTATAGGAGTATGTATTGCAAATCTTGAACTAATGCAGCGAGGCATATTCGCTCCTCATCAAAATATCATGAGATATCTAGCTGGGCCATATTCCTTCAATATGAAAGTGATGATTGCTAGATTAGATTATGCTTTCAAAAAGGATCGACTCTTCAAACCTTGGAGTGCCTTTAGTGTAGTTTCCAATGAAGTGCAGCAAGCAGCCAGAGACGACAAATCAATTCATCAATCTAAAGAATACTTGAACAAGCCAATCGCTTTCATTCTATACTTAGTGCTAAAGCCAAGTTAAAACAAATTGATTCTGAAGGTTTGTAAAGACGAATTTCTCTCTGATGAAGAGAAGGCAGCTCCAGGTATGGAAATCAATTCAAAGGCTATGGCTAAGTGCAACGACTCTGGTCTGGCAAGATAACTATCAAAAATGTTGCTAATGAACTCTTAGGCATGATTGAAGCAGACTACCCAAGACATATCATGCACCTTAAGGATGAAATCGCGTTCTTAAACAACTGGCAGTGGACTAATTCGCAAACTATTAATAATCCCTTCCCTAATACATTCACAACCTAATCTCTTGCACTATACTCTTTAATCTAATTTACTCTTCTATTCTACTTTACGATTGCACTCTACTAAATGACTAGATAATGCAGCAATCGATTGCAGTATTCATATCCACTTATATCAGGCATAAATTTTGCATTATTATGAGATTTTATCAAATTTTGGGTTTTAAGGTTGTATGGCTCCACCCTCAGATTGTATGGTTCCAGGAAGATACCCTGAAGATATCTCAATTTAAAGGCTGTGAAAATTTTCGAGAATATTGCTAATAGCTCTGCTTACTTTATGATTGACGAGCCTTACTACATTGATATGATATACTACAACAGTGATGTAGATAAAAGTGCTAATACAAGCTGATCTGATGTCTATAGGTTAGAATATGAGAGGTCAAACTTGAAAAATTCTTAGTATTTCATGACAGTTTATAACAGCTTTCAAACCAACAGTTTGAGTCCCTATCTTGAAACATCGATTTTTGCCTAAGAGCTCTGACTTCAACTCTAATGATGTTTTCGATGCCTCTGATACGATTAATGATGATTTGGATGGGTTTGGCATGATTAGGTAAGAGTTGGGTATGTTAAGTCAATTGGTCTTTAGTTTGAGAATAGACCTAAATTCTAAGCAATACTATGGTTAAGAAGTCAAAAACCTCTCTAAAGTCAAACTTGTCATTCTTACCCCTTCTAATCACTATACCTCCATAACACCTCCAATCAATGCAATAGAGTATAGCAACATCATATATAAGTGATAGAGTTCTATTTGAGGTGGTTTAGTCGAATTAGAGATGCTAAGTTGTAAGAATCCACTCTAAGGTTGTATGGTTCCAGATGAAGATATCCTGAAGATATCTCTAGGTTGTATGGTTCCAGGAAGATATCCTGAAGATATCTCAAAAATTCATGCAAAAGTGTATTAAGAAATCGCTGAGTATGTTAATTGCTCAACATAAAGTTGTATAGCTGCATTAGAGACAAAATATGCAAGACTCAACCTTAGGTTGTAAGAATCCAAGTTGTACAGCTCCAGTTGTATGAATCCAGCTGTATGACTCCAGATTGTATGGTTCCAGGCCTATTTAAGCCAGCGAATTTCATAATTCATTATCATATTAAAATTTCGCAAATTTGAGCAAAAATCAAACTTTTGCCTCTTGATATTTTGCTTCTATAACTTAAGACTCCTTCCAAACTTTTATAATAGCCAATATCTAACATGCTCCTTCTACTCGGGAGCATTAGGGTCCAGCCACAGCCTATGGTTGGATACCCTCCATTCAAGAGTATAAGTAGCTATTTTATAAAATCCTTTGAAAAATGTTCTGCTTTTTAAGGCTTTTTGCACTTTTCGATTGTTAAAAAATTAAAGCTGTAAAGCTTAAACTAATAAACTGGTCGATTAATAATTATAGGAAAACTAAAATACACTATTAGCTAGTTGTTCATTTTGGTTCAGTCTGTGATTGAATACTCTTCATTCAAGATTTAAAGGATTCCAAATAAGCAATGATTTAAAAATGTTCATGATTTAAAATTTATAGATGATCTTAGTTTTAGAAATGTAAAGTTAGAGAAGATTGCTATGATAATAAATAAAGTAGTTCATGTCATAAAGCATTGGCAATAGCATTGAATCGTAGCTATTAAGACTTTTAATGCTTAGACAAATTAATCATAGCTATAGCAATAAAATGTGCGATGAAAATAAAATGAGAAATTAAACTATGATGAAATCAAAAACTCAAATCTAAGTTTTGTTGAATCACTGACAGCCTACCACTTAAATATTGAAATGATTGGTGGTGTTGCAAACCCTACTTAAGCGAGGCATAGCAATAATTAATTTAGGATGAGTTTCGGGTGGTCAACTAAATGATATTGGAAGCTTTTTTTTGACTGGATTGAGGGGGTGAGAATGCTTAAAATATATTGGAAGATTTTATTCGTTCTTGCTCGGAGATCCCTCTCACTAGTGGGTACTGGAAGACGCTAGCTGAGCAGTAGCCAACCTTCACATTTTTTGAATTTATTGATATTGGAAGCTTTAATTCATAAATGTGTACAAAGGGGAAGCACGAAGAAACTCATCCTGACTTGTTTAATCTTTTAAAAAATGGTAAGTTCTAGCATCAGTAAAATTCAAGGGATCAGCAGCAATGGAATCAGAGTCGAATTAAATCAGAAATCAAAGTTGTTTGCAATAAATCATAATCCAAGAATCTAACTCAAGAAAATCTTTAGGCTAAGTTTTTTATTAATTATTTTTTTTAGGAAATTTACAGATGAATGCGCGCATTGACTCAGAGAGCTCTCAAGAATTAAATTAAATTTTATTAATCATTTTTATAGGTAAAATTATTAAACCGGGATACACGAAGCTAGCTTAATCAACATCAGTTTCATATTGATTGAAGTTTTTATAAAAATTATCAATAATCTTTGGGTAACAATTATAGGGATTCAAGCATACATTAGTTAGAAAGTTAGTGTTAGGGCTCAACTTTGATTTCGCTGTATTAGTCCGAATTATATCATAAGTATTAGTTTTTCTGCTTAGTATAGGGATTATCAAAATCAACATGAAATTATCAAGCTTTCATTTACTTCAACAATAAATTTTGGAAATGTCATTATCGAATTCTAAGAGAGATTTTTAAATTGATACTGAAAGCATTGCTTTTAATTATAGACTAATTTAAGAGAAAGTTATTATAAATCACTCTTTTAGTGTAATTGCCTTTTAGATTAATTTAGGCTTAAGTTTTAGTTTAGTTCAAATTGAATTAGCTTTAGGGAATTAAAATCACAAATACTTGAGGTTCTTAGTAAAGTGTACAAACTTGTTGATAGTGTAAATATACTTATCGTAGTTTATTAAATCACTCTTAATAATCACATCATCCAATACTTGCCTTCAAACAGTGAAGCTGACTGCTCCAACGAATTCTTAGGGTTCTGGCATTTCTTACGAAGTCAACTGCTTTCTAACTTCTTCATCATACTTATTTATAGTATTTCTGTATTCTCCCTTGATTTAACTATAAATTGCGCGTTAGCAATAGTTTGATTTAAATTGCTTACTCTACTTGAATTAGACTGTCATTATCAAGCTGAAGAACCAACCATCAGAAGAATCTTCAGGATCAAGAAGTATATAAACTTAGTGCATGTATGGGTCTTCCTTCTTGAATGGATAAATCCATACATTGTGAAATCCGCACCACTTATAGGTTACAGCAACAACTGGTTCGCTCTCTGCAACCTCCAAAATTACAACATTCTTGAAGCCTCTTTGCGGATCAACTTAAAACTTGAATGTGCGCTTGAATCGCTCGTCGATCACCTATACTTTGCGAATGCATCAACATTGATAAATTACTTGCCTTATAAATCTCTACGATGTATCCACCAGGTGCTTTAGATGAATGCATGAAAGTGAAGCAGTGCTGCTTTGTAGTTTTGCTTGACTTCATTCTTTGATATAATTATTGATTATAAAATAATAACTTATTAATAATAAAGCATCAATTGCTAGGTTGCATAAACCTCTTTGCATATTATATTGCTTAACAGTTGCAATTAATCAAACATAATAATTCTAAGCTTGCTTAAACTTGCAATGCATTGCTCAACCCATCTCTTATGTTTAAGCAGGTCTGTACCTGAGGTTCATGATTTCGATCACAAATTAGATAAGTTCTTAGTTGTCACCCAGGAATAGACCTTAGATTTATATGGTTCTGATAGTGTGAAGGCAAGTTGAATGCCAAAGACGATTGTGTATTGCTCAAGTGACTGATCCATGAATTGAAGCACTTAAGTTCCAGTGAGAACTTATCCTCGCGAATCTGTTATGAAGGAGCGCTACATTAGCAAGTTTGATAATTAATAATATTAACATAATATAATAGTCTTAAGAGCTCAATATTGAGCTTAATATAATTATGTATTAATAAAGAATGTTTTAAATTGGCAAAGGAATGTTTGATTCAAAATTAAGTTATGCTAAATCAAACTCTAAAGCTACATTGGAAAATATACTTGTGAAATATTATAAGTAGGAAACAGATATCTCAATCATTAGGAGGGACAACTTCAGCTTCTTTCACATCTGAATGTTGTTCTTATTCAGAGTCTTTGGGAGGATTAGGTTGAATCTAATCTGCTGCTTACCCGTTGATGGAATCTAGGGGTTGAATTTGTTGGGACTGCAATACCTATGAAGGTTGTTGCTCAACTTACAGCTGGCCATCTTGATCATGATTGTTCTCCTCTTGTAAGTTGGTCTAAGAAATCTCGTTTAGCATTTCAAGTTATTGCTGTTGCTACGAGACCTGTTGAGTTCCAGGCTAAGACTTTTGAATCTAATCTTTCACCTTACTTTCATCTCCTTTACTCTGATCCTCTTTCAATGAATCTGAATCTCCAACTTGATCCTTCAACTAGTTGCTATCTTGCTTGATTTGATCTTGCTAACTTTGAGGTAAGTGCTACTTCAATTGAGAATCTTGATTAGCAATCTGAAAATCATTCTGAAGTTGAGGATTTGAAACTGTCAACTTTGTTTATGGCATTTCAATCTATTACGATTGCTGAATGATTTATTGTTGCTCTTACTGTTGGAGTTACTGCTATTGCTCTTGCAACTTTTGTTACTACACCAGTTAATCTGAAGCAAGTCGCTGCTGTTCTTCTGCAAGAAGCCTTTCCTTGGCCAGTTTCTCCTCTTCAGCAACCCTCATCTCTTCTGCAATTCTCTCCTCGTCAGCACTCTCTTCTCTTCAGCAATCCTCATCTCTTCTGCAATTTGCTTCTCTCGCAATCTTCCTCTCTTCAACAATTTGCTTCTCTGCAAGTTCTTTCTCTACAGCGATTCTCTTCTCTTCAGCAACTTTCTACTCTTCAAGTTCTTTCTCGTGTGCAATTCTCTACTCGTCAGCAATCTTCCTCTCTTCAGCAATTTGCTACTCTTCAAGTTCTTTCTCCTATTGAATTCTCTTCTCTTCTGCAATTCTTTGATTTTCGGCTAACTCCTACTTTGCAAGTTCCTTCAACTCTACCATTTGCTTCTGTTCAGCAATTCTCTACTCCTCTGCTAACTTTTCTGTTCCTCAGCACGTGTCTGATCATTTTCAAGCTACTAATCTATTTCAAATTGTTACTGCACTTCAATAAAGTTTTGTTGCTCCTACTGCTACAATTGACCTTAATTTTAAGCCTGTTAGTTATTATGCGAAAGAGTTTTCATAAAGTTCTTAAGTTAAATTCTGATTGCTTGCAAATCGAGGAGATGATGTTGGTTGCCTAGAAGGCGAAATCTCCATCTAGTTCTGATCATCCTCATCATTTCCATTTGTATTCTCATGTTGGGGTGACTATTGTATAATTACTTTATCTCCAAAACCTGAGTTACTTAGGATTTAATTTTCTTAGTTTCCAACGCTTTGCTCACATTTGAGAAGTAAGTTTTTTTATGGAAGCTGTTATGGTGTACTTTTCTTTTATGAAAAATTTGATATTGGAGAAAACATTGAAGTAGTCCCTTATCTATGTTATGGTGATTATACTTGATTCTTAATTTGTATCCTCTGCCGATCATCAAGGGTTTTGGGTTAAAGGAATACATTCTACTAATAATTTAGATGAGCGCTTGAACGCATTGAGCCATCTCCATATATATTATTAAGCCTGAGATTATTTAATTGCTGCTAGCTTATTTAATTGTTAAACATCTATTGATAATGCGATGGTAGATGAGAGGTTATTAAATAAGATTATTGCTGCAATCTTCATAACCCTAATCATGGGATTAAATCAGAAACTGGGCACCTTAATTGTTAGAACCAATGAAATTTGAATCGTAAGGATTTGGAGAATTGACTTTAGAATAGCAAGGATTGGTCAAATATGGGGTTTTTGGTAGTTATTATTAGCTATTCTAGCTTTATCTATTCAAGTTGGGGACTGGAATCGAATCTCGTAATTAAACTAAGCTTTCTGTCTCCTAATCGGCTTATTAAGTTGGTTGCATAAAATCGCCTACTAATTGTTGAAATTTGTTTGGAGTAGAAGGATTTTCAGGATAAGCGAAGAATGCACTTTGATGAGCGTCTGTGTCGGTCAATCCTAGAACATTTGCATTATTTGGCTAGGAGTTTTACTCATCTTAAGAGTGTCTTAAGATATATTCTTCATCTTATTCTATCTTCTGACTTTTGTTTGAATGACTCGATTCAGTTTAGGTTTTTCTGTGTTAGAGTCAGCTTCATCTATGTTTAACTATTAGTTTACTTAATCCTAATGCTTAGAATCTTCATTAGAACTAGATCTCCTGATGCTATTCCTCTTCAACCTTTTTCTGGAAGTTTAGCCTTGTAAGGAACCTTATTTCTGATCACTTTTCACACTGGTCATTTATGAGCTAGAGGAGCTACCGATAGAATGACTCATATTATTTTCTTAGTTTCCTCCTTAGCTGTTGTCTAACGAGTTCATATTCTTGGACGAGCAATTCGTTGCGTTTTTATTAATCTAATCCTGATTATTGTTCAGCTGGATCTAGATGTTTGAGTTTCTATTATGGGGTGTTTGTGGGAATTGTTGATATGGGGTTTACAATTAAGAGTAGTTTTACTGCATAACAAAGCTGTTTTGCTGCGACTAATTACATAGTCCAAACTAATTGTTTTGAGACCCATAGTATCTTTGATATTGCTATAAAGCAGAAGAATCGTGCTTGATTTGGCTTAACTAACTTTGACTGGACCTGTTCTGAGAGTATTAATCGCTAGGATTATTAAGTCTCTTGCCAAGGATGCTCTCACGAGCCCCAACTTCACGAGTTTAAGATCTAAATAAATTTTAGAGAGAACTAACTTACTCTATAGTTTGCTGAATCGTATTTTATTTGTAAACCAATTAAGGAAACAATTTGCTAAGCTTGCATATCATGGGATTTATATGAAAAGTAGACTCTTCTTTAGAGATATTTTTTGTGGTAGGCAACTCGATTGGTAAGAGAATTTGATTCTAAACCACATCACAGAAATCATCTTGGTAGCGTGTGAGAATGCAAATTTTGGTTTATATAGGTGGCAAAGGCTGCTTAGCTTTTTAAGTTGATGCCATAAATTTCGTGGTCTCAATCGCGGCTCTTAAGTCTGAAGGAAGTTGAACGTTTAGTTGCTCGATATTGAATTACCTCCTATCAGTTAAAATCTCTCCAAGCCTAAAATATAACATGCTTTAAATAATAACAAATCTTACCTTTCACTATGCCAATAATACAAATTGGCATTCTACTGTATCATGGAACTATCCAATTATGCTTTCAGCATCGCATAAAAATCCTTGCCGAAGTTGAATAGTTTCTATTGTAATCCATTTTAAAGTTAGCGAGATTGCTTGGTAAAGAGAGAGATGGTATCAGCTAGTTATAAACTTAAGTCGATAACTTGATAGGGATCGTATAGTTAGCTTCTTGGATCGATAATACCAGCTAATTTATTGCAATGAAAACCTAAGGTAATTAGTTAGTTAAAACAGTATACTTACTTGCACAATGAGAAGGGTCTTTCATTATGTTTGAAAAAGTTGTCAACTTCTATTAAATATTGCTGATTGAGAGAATATCTTCAGGGCTTTGATTGATGAACTCAGTTGCTTCATTGTCTTCATCACTATAATCGATGTCGCTAGCATTTTCATAAGTGAGACAGCAGGTCTGAGTCTTTAAGTAATCTATTGAGCGTTTCAAGTCAGCAATTGCAAACGGCAACTCTTTGCAGGAATACCTATAGTAATTAATAATTTAACAAAACTTACCAACTGAAAAATCTCTAAAAGAATTCTCTTGCCAGAATGCGAGTGTCTGCTTATCCTCCTAGAATTGATAGCTGTGGCTTTAAGTATCTTATGCATTAGTAAATATTGATACAAAATACAATTTTACTTCCTGCGCGTATTCCAGAGTCTTTAGTCAGTTCGAGAATGAGATTATTGATCCATGTATTTTTACCATCAAAGTCCTTTATTTCAACAGGAAGTTTGGTTAGTTTGTTGTATCTATTGCTCATATATTAGAGTTGACCAAACTTATCGCATCTAATAA
>ARYC01002136.1:0-13780 GCA_000711775.1 Oxytricha trifallax
ACTTGAATCTTGACTCAACTCTGCTTAATGCTTTCAAAGGAAAGCTGACTAAGATGATCGTCGCTGACGATCGAGGTGAGCGATTATTCTTACTAAGATTATTAACCCTTGTCGGAGTATTGCCATGAGAGTTTTTTTACTTTGAGTTGCTTTCATTATTTACAGTTTTATAATTATAGTTTAATTAACTTATCTGTTAAAACAACGACTAAATTATAATTAATTTATAAAATTCTATCAACGCAGTTAATGTCGGACGACATCAATCGAGAGCTGATTGAAAACACTTTTCATAGAGTGTCTTTTCCAATGAGATTCTACTTTGATTTGACCAACCCATAACAACTTGAAGAGATTTTCTAAAAGGGAGGAAGCGCATTCCAAATACTCCATCATACACAAATCAAGATTCAGAAGGCAGGCAAATCCTAATTCAAAATAATGTTCGAGGGCACATTGATAACCTTTCTTATGTTCTGTGATGACTACTGGACCATGATTCTTATGGTTCAACTAAACAGGCTAACTATTAAAGATCAGCATCAGATTATCTAGACTTTCAAAATTGTAAGTAGAGCTTATAACTGTATAGTTCGATAAACTAAATAAGCTACCTAAGGAAGTCTGAAAAATTTGGCAGCACTAGATTCTGTTTAAGATGAGTACTGGTTGGCAATTTACAGGGATACTTATTTTAAGAGCTTTGTAGAAATGGTTCAGAAAATAAACAAAATCCAGAAAAACATGGGCTATACCACATCTGCTTAGATGAAAAATGTTTAGACGACTTTCAACATCGACTTTTCCTATTTTAAAGTAAATGTGGATACTTCGTTATAAGAGAATAGTATAGCCTCCAAATTTATGTTGCTTACATCAGTGGATTTCTCTTAGCACTTCCCCCCTTCTGAGCTCGAACTTGTAGAAGAATTTCATTTCTAAGGCAGGTAAGAATACGATGAGCGTGTTCAAAATTACTTTATCGTGTGTTCGGACCGAGACCCGTACCCCTTTTCTAAAAAATACCCCTCTTCACACGCCGTATCTCCGTACCCCGTACCCTCCATACGCCCTTATACCCCCCATAAAATCCCCCATTTCATATGAAATTTTGTATCCGCGCAGTCTGAATCGATTTCCTTCATGACATCTCGTCATCATATATAGATAATTTTTTATATGAAATATCATAAATTTTTGAAAATTTATTCTTTGCTTAATAACCCATAATAGCATATTAATTTCATTTTTTTTTAATTTTTCAACGCTCGCCATTATTTTCTGAGTACATACTCTCATAGGAGATTATTTATTTTATGAGTAACACATTAATAATCATAATTATATATTAAAATGATAATTATTTATAAAGTACTAGATATAATTCTTAACAACTTTGGGTAATGGACCCTACGATGGGCCGCTAATGTTTTTTCTATATTTTTTTAAATGTTCTAAAAATCATTAAAACATCAAAGTAACATGTCATAAGTCATTCAAAAGCTCCCTTACGACTTTTAAAAGCAGTCTATAACAACAAAAATTATAATATCAATAAAATCATAAAATACATAAAATTTTGAATTAATATTACTAATTTTATTTAGTATGTTATGATTATTATATTTATTTTTTCATAAATTTATATTCTAATATCATGATTAGTTGTTATAATTGCTTCAAAACATTAATATTAAATGTAATCTTATAGATCAGTAAGATGAATATTTGTATTTGAAGCAATTATAACAACTAATCATGATATTAGAATATAAATTTATGAAAAAATAAATATAATAATCATAACATACTAAATAAAATTAGTAATATTAATTCAAAATTCTATGTATTTTATGATTTTATTGATATTCTAATTTTTGTTGTTATAGACTTCTTTTAAAAGTCGTAAGGGAGCTTTTGAATGACTTATGACATGTTCCTTTGATGTTTTAATGATTTTTAGAACATTTAAAAAAATATAGAAAAAACATTTAGCGGCCCATCGTAGGGTCCATTAACCAAAGTTGTTAAGAATTATATCTAGTACTTTATAAATAATTATCATTTTAATATATAATTATGAGTATTAATGTGTTACTCATAAAATAAATAATCTCCTATGAGAGTATGTACTCAGAAAATAATGGCGAGCGTTGAAAAATTTTAAAAAAAAATAAAATTAATATGCTATTATGGGTTATTAAGCAAAGAATAAATTCAAAAATTTATGATATTTCGTATAAAAAATTATCTATATATGATGAAGAGATGTCATGAAGGAAATCGATTCAGACTGCGCGGATAAAAATTTCATATGAAATGGGGTGGGTACAGGGGGTATGGGGGGTACGGGGGGTACGGGTGTGAAGGGGGTATTTTTTAGAAGAGGGGTACGGGGTGGGACGGGTCTCGGTCGGAACAAGTGTGTAATGCAGGTGTTTTATTTTTACTATTCACTCAAACAATACCTTGGCATCATGTGCTAATTTTCTAAATTTTATATCTCCTATCCAGTTTATCATTTATTCTATTGTTTTCTCTGATCTGTGGTTTGGTCTTAAGATAATCTGCTCAGCCATATCTTTCATTTACCTTTTATCTTATTCTAGTCTAGATATTGCTGTATTCTCTGCTTTGAATCTTTCTCTCTCTTGCAGCTATAGTAATCATTTCTTGGCATATCGCATTCAGCAATAATTGCTGCTAGAGCCCATACATCCCACTTAATATCACCATCTCTCCAGTCCTCCTTTCTGGAAAGTATCCAGGAGTACCATAAACGTTGCCAAGTCCTGAAGCTTCAACTCTTTATGATCGATTGAAATCAATTATTACTACTCTGAAAGGTGAATAATCAAGCATTATATTCTCAGGCTTAAAGTCTCTATGAACATATCCTAAAGTGTGCAACTCTTCTATGCCTTTGCAAACATTTGTAAGAATAAGAGGAAGCTACTCTGGAATCCTTTAATCTTAAATGTAGTCTCTTAATATCATTTAATATAGAGGTAGGCGAAAAGCAACATAATCTTGAGCAAGCAGTATTGCATCGAGCTTAATTATAAATCTGCACTGTCTATCCCTTGCATTAGTATGAGCTTAGTACTCATTGACAAATTTCATTTGATACGTGTCATCGCATATAAAGTAGTTGAATGGATAAATCTTGTATGCGAACTGCTTATCAGTTATAACCTTTTTCTCAAACTTGTCCTCAAGTATAAGATAACTTTCCTTATATTATTTAAGGTCAATTTTACATATAAAATTGGAAGCTTTAGTGCTTGTATCTTCAGAGTGATTTTCACTATCTCAGAAGCTGGGAAGTTTCTCACAGCTTTAATAAGCTTATTTTCTTTCTTAACTCTTACTTCCAAAGATTCCAAAGGGTCTCTTGCCTTTCTTTTTTGAAGGAAAACCTCACCAGTCTCAGGATCTATGACTTCAAACTTCTTGCCATGATGATTTTAAAGGTGAACTTTTAAATCCCTTGAATGATTATATTGCTTATTGCAATAAGGGCAAAATATTTTCCATCTATCTTATCATGCTTAAGATAGAGCTTAGGCTTGTTAGAATCAATAAAAGCCATGACTTTTTGCATTTTTCCTATATTCTAAAGTTTAAGATAATATATATAAAACTTAGTGATAAGTCAAACTTAATCTATAGAGTTAATAATCTTATAATAAAATAAATATACTAATTAAGCATTGGCGTAGGCAAATTTTAAAATTTGCCGACGGATGCAGGCGATTTTTTATTTATTCAATTTAATTAAAGAATTAATAAAATAATCAAAGGTAAATCAATGATTCAAAAATCATTTTTATATGAGTTAATCTTTTAAGATCTTTACTTTTATTTTAAGACTTCCAAAAGCACCCTAAAGTCATTCTATAATAATATTTTACGGAAGTTTTAAGTAAGTTTTATTCTTTTTTTAATTTTGTAAATTCTTTATAGTTTTATATAGATCCTTAAGGATTTTCAATAAATTAAAGAGATTTTGAATCTTTAACTTAATATAAAAAGATAAATTATTCTATATTGTAATTAATTTAATAAAATCGTCTGTATGTGTCGGCAAAATTTTAAAATTTGCCGACGCCAAAATTAATGGACTTTATATATAATAAATATAGATTGATCATTATTTGATATGAACAAGATTTAATTTAATATTTAAATTTTTTTTAATTATATAACTAAATATAAATGCAAAAGGTAATGGCTCTTATTGAATGCTACTCTAAGATATGACGCTTTAGAGCAGAAAAATAAGTGAAGTTCTTTTCACACTCTTCACATAAATGTAATGCTTTAATTTCTTTTTTCTCTTCCTCCTCTTCAACCATTTTTATTAGAACTTCGCATTGAATTTCTTAGCTCTGCATTTCTATTTAACAACTGAATTGTTGTTCAAAGTCTGAGACCTAAGGTTAGAGAATTTCAGGCTCGCACTAGGTAAATGCATCACAAGTCTCAATTTTCTTTTGATTCATGAAGGAAAGTTTTTGCATTAGCCTAATGCCAAGTAATGCAGCTTTTCTTAGTAAATTGCCGCTCATTTTATAAATACTAACAATAATTATAAAATCTGTTTAAATTCTACCTTTATAAACAAGTGAGTGCATATCCTCACAGATTTAGAGAGGTTTAATGGGAACAGAGTGAGAGACATTAGTTTTATATTTCTAAAATTTTGAGATAATTTATATATTATTTCATCCATTTTATACATTAAAATGCACCTAAATGTGTTTTGGGGAGATAGGTGGTGCTACTAAATATGTTATCGTAAATTTAGTAGGGGAAGTTTTAAAATTTAATTTTTTATAATGCACCACCTAATACGGTTTTGAACTTTAATTTAACCTCCTAATTAAGTTTAAAATAAATTAGGAGCACCACCTAATTAAATTAATTATTATTAGGAGCAATTTAATGGAGAAAGTTTGATAAAAATGGAAGTCAAACTTTGAAAGTTCCTCCATCTTTATCTATTTATAATATTCAGGTTGACCTCCAAGTGGATCTCCCTATTTAGTAGTAAAATTTTAGTAAGTTTAGAATGGATATCTATCCATAATTTTAAATTTCATTAACATTTATAGAAACTGGAAGCAAGATGGAGTCTATGAATGATGCAAAGAAGAGAATTTAATCTCAAGATTTAATAGGAAAATTCAGAAGTAAAGAAGATCTTTACAGATACTTGGTATAGCAAGGTAAGTTTTCACTTATAACTAACTTATTAACCATAGTTGGATTGTTCTTGCCAACACAGGAGGGAACAAAAATATCATTCTTAAAAGCATTGTTAAGTGAAGAGAAAAAAGCTTTTAAGTCTAATGAAATCAGAATGATCGAGATACCTAACTACCCTGAAATTTCAGTAAAAATTCTTTATAATGATGCTATGAGTGATCCAGATGTTGCTCTCTCCATTCCATCAAAGCTGCAACTCTCTAATAAGTTGCCAGAGTGAAACTTCTTCTTTGGTGTTCTTGGAACTCTGAAACCTGAGTACTTAAATGAAGTAATTTAAGAAGCACACAAGAAACGCTATAGCATCTCTCCAGAAGAAAATGAGAAGCAGGGAATTAAAATCAGCGACACCTGGCTATAGGAACTATAAAAGAATCCATTCATCTCTAGTAAGCTTAGTCTTCTAACTTTATAGAAAAACCTGATACTGCTATATACTTGATGAAAGAGCGCAACAAATTAAACAGAGAGAGAAAGTCTCAAGTAAAGCATGAATTGCATAAGAGACTCTTCAAAGATTTATAAAAGCCAGACGAGATGAACATAGATGCAGGAGCTGGCACTAAGAGAAGAAACATAGGCCCAAGCAAGCCTTAAGAGGAAGAAAAGAAAGAGAAGCCAAATCCCTTTACGGGCAAATTTAATATGTGAACTTATTCATTCATTTAAATCTAAAACTTATTTATATACACAAAATCTCCCTTCTCTTGCGCATACTTTAGCTTTCTCATCGGTAACTCTCATAGCAGCACTCTTAATAAAATCGACTGTATCTATCTTAAGATCATGCATCAGATGGTAGAGCAGCAATTTTTTATAATGACATTTCAATAACCCCCAATATAATTCAAAACCATTGAACTGAGGACTGTAGGGAACATGGAATACAGGTGTTATGTTTAGCCTATCATATTCCTTCCTTGTGTCTTTAGTTTTATGGACAGATAAAGTATCTATAAACAGAATAATCTCTTAGTCGACGTACTTATCTCTAAGCTATTATGAGAACTTTATGTATTATTCGGTCTTTATTGAGCGAGGGTGGATAACATAAGTCTCGAGGCCGTTATCTTCGCATATTCCACCAATAATTGCATGAGTTTAAACCTTAACCTTTTAATCATATACTTCAATGTTGCTATATCTTTTATACCAAGACCTTGATATGAAGGTATTAAACGTGAATACTGCCTCATCAGCGTGTATTAATTTAATATTATTAGTAATAGCCCTCTGCATTTAATCGAATATATAATTTAAATTATCCTTATAAAATGGAACATTAAAGTCAATCACTCTCTTAATGCGATTGACTGTCTTGTAAGATATTCCGTTCTTTTTATATATGTTAGCTATCGATTAAGCAGATATGTGAAGCTCAGGAAATTGGCGATGAAACATCACAGCCCTCTAGGCTAGAGAGAAATGAGCCCAGTATTTAAGAGTCTTATCATAAATAAGATAGTCAATATGATGCTGCTAAAATTTTCGAGGTCTTTTATGCTTAGAATTAAGCTGCTATCTCTTTAAATTTAATGCTAATAGACACCTCACAGTTGCAGGAGATTTATGAAGTAGCCTTGCTATTTATGTATAATTAAGAATAGGTCTAAGTTGATCACCATATTAATCACATCCATTAACGAAACTTAAACAATAAATCTATATAGTCACTGTCATAAATTGACCCCAAACCTCGCATATACTCACTTAAAATACTAATATTTATACATTAAACCCATACATAAACCCTATTAAAACCCTAAAAAACATGCACTAATAGTCTACTTTTATCAATCAAACTACTGAAAGGGTTTTGGAGTTTTGAATGCTTACTTACTTCACACCAAGGAATATGCCTTGAATGTACTTCAACGTGCACTTCTGGTAAATCGTATCTTTGGTCCTAGAGGGGAGTGCATTGCTGCTACTTCTGTGAAAAATCGTCGTAATCAGAGACAAACTCAGCTTTCACCTATACAGGAAGCCTCGGAGGGCAATGCTCAGCACGCATCACTTTATAAGCGCTTCGATGCCATCAGAATTTGCAGGTCCTCCAAGAAGACTCGCAGCTAGCAATAAATCTATCTGAAATTGTCTTCGGTGCTAGCTCCATTTGCTTCAGAACTTGGCCAGCCTCTGGTTGGAATCCACCTAACGTAAGGGCAGCGATGTTTCAGGCGTTCTAGGCAGTAGAAGCAGGATTTCTATAACTCCTAAACGTCTACAGCTATCGAGTAGGGTGAGGAGCAGCAGCTAAATCAGAGAGAATTTATAGTTATGCAAGCGAATTCTACCAATTTAGCAAAGTTTTTAAGGTTTAGAATCAAGTTAAGCAGGTAAACACGAAAAGCAAGCCGCTATAGCGAATACTGGGAGTTGTTGCATCAAATTGCTATAGTAGTACACTCAAAACCCCAAAACACCTTAATGAGATTTATAAGTGCTTTGATTTGTAGGGAATTTGTTAGGGGTTGGGGTTATTAATAGGTTTTAATGTGAAATTTATAGTAAATGTATTTAATTTAATCACTAAAAATGTACTTTTGGATCATGTGGGAGAGGTCTGAAGTTTATCTTGCTTAACCACAACTCTATCTGCTCTATTGATATGTCTGATCTTGAGTTTGGTTTTATTATTATTGATAAAATACATTCGAATCAGGGAATTGTGAAAATTAAAATACAAATTAAATTAATAATATTATTACTACTCATTTACTCTGCGTTTTGTCTTATATGCGAAAAGTGGTCAAACTGCTACTTATTATTACGAAATGGTCACTTTTATTAAGTTTTTTCGTCAAAATCGATATGAGTCATTCGGAACTCTATACAGTGACAAAATTCTCTATCAACTGTAAAAATGACCAACTTTACTATTTGTGATCAAAATTTCTGTTTTTGTATTTTTGTCTCTCCCATTTTAGCAGAGTGTCAAAAAATGGCCAAAGTGCAATATTTTAACCCAAGTGACCAGAGTAGTGGTCAAGGTGGAGATTCTCTCTAAAAGTGACCAGAGTGCTTGATTTCAACTGAAATGACCAGAGTAGTGGTCAAAATCTCCAAAAATCGCAGTTTTTTGTCTGAATTTGGTATCATGAGTCATTTTTCGAAAATATGCGGTGACCAAGCCAAATTTAGAGCAGAGTGGTCAAAAATCTTGAAAATCATTGTTGCTGGTCAAATTTGTTATAATCTATGTGGTCATAAAGTTCAATACTGCAGCAGTACCTGCAAATCGCTGCTGGTCAAAACAATTGAGCAGAAGTTGCAAATTTGCTAGTTTTTTGCTGAATTCCTATCAAACTGGATAGCATGATGCTCAGTGCATCTCCTCTCTCACCAACTCATTCAATCTTGAAATATCTGATTTTGAACCAATTTTTGTCATATTTTAGCTTAAGTTGCTCAACTCCTCTGGTGTATGCCTTGAGTGCATAGAAATTTGCTATATAGAGTGGAGGAAAGCAGAATTTGATGCCACTCGTCGAAACTTCATAATAGTTTGAGCAGACTTATGAAAACTGCGATTTTCAGGGATCCTCATGCATTTATGTATTAATTTTAAGTACAGTATTAATAGCAGCAGTAAGAGCAACAGTAATAGTGTAAGCAGTAAAAATGACAATGCATTAGGTATAAGCGCTTATAGAAATTTTAGTGTATGATGCATTTCTTGTTTTTTAGTTGAATCTCATACAAAGCCATACCTCAGAGTATGTATCCATTTCTTGATACTGAATGCCCAGAGTCCTCGAACATCATCCTCGCTCATGTTTTTTATTATTTATTGGATGCGCTTGACCAGCTGCACTCTAAAAGTTTGTTATGAGAGTATGCTTACTTGCTGTTAATGTTCTGCTGCTTGAGGTTTTTCTTGATGTAGGCAAACAACTATTCGATTGTGTTGAACCAGGGCGAGTATTCTGCATTGAAAAGAACGTTGACTTTGAAGCGACGAGCAGTCGCATCTGTTTGGGTGTCAAGTTCATTTCTGAATATTTGTGTATGATAGCATTATCCATTAAAAGCACCACCTTCTTATTGCACAAATCTTTGTCAGTTCTTATACTTCTCAGCGTCTGATATAGAAAGTTCTCAAACAGCACTGAATCAAATCCTCCCTCAATTATTTAAGTGGAGACCACTCTGTCAACTGCGATCGCAGCTATCAAACTCATTGAATATTATTGTCTCTTCACTGTTTGCTTTGCAATCGACAACTGTTTTACTTTCTATCCATAATCGCCTAAATTAGCAAGCATGTAATTTTGATATTGAGAGATTGGTTTATAAGTAAGATCAAGTTGACTTTGATATGGCATCAATGTATAGAGTTGATCACATTCCTTGGATTCTTCAAATTGGTTATGAGTTTGTGATGGATCATCTATAAGTAAAGTTGATTAGCTTTGGCAACAATAGTTCAACTGCCAAATGAGAAGTTGGATGGAAGTCTGCTTATTATAAGATTGGTTGGATAGAGTCATACTCAGTTTGCAATAGTTGGATTTATAAAACCTAAATATGGAGCTATGCAATATGCGAGCGGGTCCATACAACTTGGACCCATACAACTTGGATCCATAAAACATGGATTCATGCAATCTGGAACCATACAACCTTGGGGTGGAATCATACAACCTTAGAGTGGAACCATACAATCCAAGAGATATCTTCAGGGTATCTTCTTTTGAATAGTTTAAGTTATTGCATTATTCCAAGAATTCATCTAATGACTCACGTCTCCTTCATTCTAATGAGCAACAGAGTTGAGTAGTGATTCATACTAATACTGAAAGTATAGGTTGACTCAACCGATCACAGATCTCTTCGACAATATACCATCCTATTGCATCTTCCACCAACTTCCAAATTGAAACTTGTATACTTACTCTCATCTATATTCGAGCTGCTCAAAACAGACAATGATAGCTTTCTCGGAGTCAGTTGATTTACTTCTCTCTTTCTCTAGCCTATCAACGAACTGCTTGATTTCTTCAAAGTCGATTGCAATCTTAATTTTTAAACTTTGTCAATCAATGGCGTGAGCCCAGAATGAATTCGTTTTATTTATTCATCATCTGAAGTGACTTTCTTTGCAGTGCTCTGCAACTTCAAATTTCTGAATTTCTTCAAAGTACTCGATTAGTTTTGAGGACTGTCTTCAACTTCAGGAATAGGAGATAAATTTTCATTCTGCTTCTGCTTTGCTTTCAGATACTAACGAGGTGGAGTTTGCAAAATTACTTACTTCTATAAATCATTCAATCAAAATTACAATCGAATCGCTTACTTTTGAGCTGCTTGATGATTTCGCTGATTTATTGAAATTAGATTGCTTTGCAAATTTAGTCAAACTACTATTACTAGAGTGGGGTTTAGGAATCGACTTTGCTCTGCTCTGCAATAGTGAATGATTTTTGGGTGATTACTAATCCTTAGCAGTAGCTTAAAGATTAATGCCTTGAGAAGTATTTTAAGCAGGCAAATTGCTTGCTCTTAAGAATGGAACTGCATTCATTTCATTTGGCGATTACTAGAAATAATCATGATTCTGCGACTTGCCAAGTAGCATCTCTCCATACTGCAGCTCCTTATCGCTTGCGATGATTCTACTATACTTTTTACTTGCAATGAATTTTCTCTCATTATTCTTCCTCTTGCCAAGAATGCTCTTTTAATTTAGTGCCCACTATTTAGGAGGCAAGTAGTCGGATCTGAAATTACTTTCATCAACTGATATAATTACCGCATCCTCACTTAAGAACTAAGATAGCAGTCGACTCACCCACAAGCGCTTGCTGTTATAAGCAGGATCCCTATATTTGACATTCGCTGCTTCTGTCTTACCAAACTTCAAATGAAACTTCTCCTTTAGAATTTTATGAATCGTTGAGATGCAAGGCACTTTGAATGTATACTTTGATGGCGAGCTCGTTTTCATTTCTTGCAATCGATTGTGAATTTTTCTTCCAGTGCACTGATAAATCCCAACTTCTTCGATGCATTCGCCAACAGCAGCAACCAGCTGCTCATTATCTCTCTCCCTTCTCTTGCCAGATTTTTTGGTTTTTAAGGATGCAATACTTTGGTTTTCAACTCATGCTTAAACTTCTCAACAGTTCTTGATACAAACTCTGCTGTCACTCGCAACTTCTTAAAAATTTACTTTGGCTTCAACTAATCTTCCATATACATTCTTACTATCTCAAGTCGCTTATGTGCAAGCTTTGCTTCTCGAGGCTTTAAATAGGGATTGCTTTCTTAAAGATTATTAGAGTTTAGCTGCCTTGAATTTTAAATCAGAGATAGAAATCCAGTTTGAATCAATTGCGTTGATTGCTTATCTTTAGTAGATCCAGATATCTAAATATAATTTGCATTAGAGTTATTCTTAAATTTTAGATTATTCTACTTACCAACTTTGATTTGCGAAAATTATTTAAGAACTGCTCAAGGTATTAGCAGAGGGAATCGTCGTTGAGCAAGCTCTTCAAATCTATCATGTCTTTCAAATATGCATCGATTCCTTCTAATGGCATCTATATAATTAACCCTCCTTATAAGGAATCCTCTTGAGGAGGAATCTCACCAGAGTTGAGCAGAGTTCCAGTATTGTATGAATATTTTGCAGGAGCAACCACTTGCACGAAATTCTTTCCTAAAACCACAGGACCCCACTTTGTAATTTGCTTATCTTAAACCTTGATTCAACTTTGCTTAATTTTTTGAAATGAATGCTGGCTTAGATGATCGTCGCTGACGATCGAGTGTTGCGATAGCTCTTGCAAAGATTGCGATAGTTATTCAGATTGCTTGCTTAATTTTTTGGATCTCTGAGCTGCGTTCATTTTTATTTTAATTTTAATAAATCTAAATCACAATATCTATGAGTATTCTTTAAAATAATAATATATTTTATTAAAATGAGTTATCTTCACTCTAATGCTAAGGAGCCTGCTGATGTTTCTTATTATAAGATTTACTTTCCTATGGTATTTAGTTGAATCGACATCAATTACTCAAATATAAGAAATGTATGGTAGAGGCGCAAGCGCTTTTTCAATTCTTTTAATACCCTGCTCACTATTCATAAAAGTGGTCAACACAAAGCTAAGATGTTTGAAGGATCTATGTTGACATTTTTGTTGATGTGCGATGATCTATGGAGCATGTGTATCAATACAGTCTTAACGAAGCTTTACAATTCAAAAGACTCTCCTCATAATGATGTGATGCATATCATTTAGAAGGCTTACTCTTGCTTTGTTACTCAACCTTCAAAAGCTGCATAATCGTAACTCAAGAATTATAAGGGGAAAATTTCTAAAAACTATTATGAAATATTGGGAACTCGATACTCAGAATATGATGAATTTAGGAAAATGGTAGTTCCTCAATGCTAAATCAACAAGAAGTTGCACTATGTCAACAATGCTATCTTTTAAGACAAGAAAAACATCATTCATGTGTACAAACGAAAGGAAAAAGATAATGAGGAATCTTCCATGATGAAATTCGATCAAACTTTGAAAAGCTTGCTCAAGGTCACAGAAATTGAATTGAAAACAGTGTATGCTTAATTCTAAACTATTTATGATGCTCACATTAAGAACAGAGAAGCTTATGAGCAAAGAGTTTTTGCAAAGTTGCAAATAGATCCTTCAGTTAAGAATAAGTAAAAATCAAAGAAAAAATCTAATGCCAAGAAAAATCAAAATGTCACTACTCCTCATACAAACATACCACCACTTCCAAACACACCACCACTCAATTCTATCAATGAAAATTCAAGAAGAAGAAAAGGGTGATGCTTCCAACAACTAAGAAGTTTATGAGCAGCAAAATCATGTGCAATTGTACTATAGTTAAATGCACGATTAGACATGCCATTAGCAAATTTTAAATTTATTCACACAGCAGCGTTTGAATGACATCCACAATCAGTTTATCGTTGCATTGAGCTAAAGCAAATTCCAATCTTAATTGACATCGTCAAGGTTTATTAGGGATCATGAGCAGTTAAGTAAAAGGTTGTTGAAGCAATACAACAAGAAAATTATTGAAAGTGCTTGCACACCTCTGACTTACTAAGAACAGTAGGATCAAATTGAAAAAATGATGAAGGACCTTTCAAAGGATTAATAGAGCATCACTGGTTCTTATGATTATTTCAGAGTTTTTACAAAAAAAGATCCTGTTCAACAAGCAAATTTAGTTAAATTTCAGGAGATCAGTTAAGACGCGGCTGAAAATTATATAACTTTGATGAAGCACCAATTGAAATTAGATTAAATTGAAGTCAACAAGGCCAGCTAAGGAAATTTTGCTGGAATAAATAATTTCCTTGATTATAAGGAGAAACAAAAAGTGAAACAAAAAGCAAAGAGAAAGCAACAAGATGAAGCCAAGAGATAAAGCCAGCAAGTAAATTTGATGAACTAGAACCCTAAGGATTTGGGGGTTCCTGATAATACTTTTCAAGTTTAAAAAGATAAAACTG
>ARYC01002138.1:0-24235 GCA_000711775.1 Oxytricha trifallax
AGATCGTTCAAATTGGCCAAGTTTAACTGCTACGATTTTGATTTATATTTAATTTAATTATAATTAATTTTCCAAATTCAAATGTATTTCTACAATATTATTATAAAGATTAATATAATTTTTTTAATAAAAATTATAAGAACCACAATTAATCAACCATATAGAGCCAGAAGTATGGTATCTTACCAACTAATTACAATGGAGGAGGCTCTTAACTATCTAGCATCCGCCAGCTTTATGGTCAGGATACACATTCACTTATTTAAAAGTACAGAAATAAATTGCAGAACGGAAATGGAGAGCTGTCTAGAGGGAGACAACCTAATAATATTATGAATTTGATAATTTCAATAGATTTTATTAATAAACTTTATTATAAAAATATTATAAGAATTCTCATAAATATATTTATAGAGCAGTAAATTGCATTAATTTTACTGATTTATAATATTAATGGACATCATATAACTGCTGGCAAAATAAACATTTCTAATTTAATATCAAGCTAAAACTTCAAAATTATTTGTAGTAAATATAATAAAATATCTTACAAATTGTAATAAATTAATAGAGATTTATTAATAAAATATTTAAAAAAACAGAGTTGGTGGTAACTACTCAAGTTTAAGTCAATACGATAGATATAAAAAATCTAATGTATTATGATATGTATAATAATCATGCTGAGCAGGATGTTAAGTTGTTTATAGTATATAATATATAATTTTTGTCTAATATATGTTTATGCAAATTTAATCTCTTTTTTTACTTTTTTAAAGAAAGATTTATTGATGTTAGAATTTAAAATAGAAATTGGAATAATATGATAATAAAAAATAAAGAAAATACTCATCTTGGTTAAATTTTTATCATAAAAATGTTTAGTCAAATATACATAAAAAATATTGAACAATTTTATTTCATTGTAATAAGATTGAACCTTTTGCTATTAATTACTGATTTCATAGTTTTGATGGTATATAAATAAATTATATATAAAATATACTAAGTATTTCCAGATTTGTGTCATATTTTATACGATTATAAATATGAGATATCACTCTACAATTCAATCACACAGTGATATTGCTTAATTGTGATTGAAATGTAGCTCTACTGTTGATATCACTCATAATTTATTAAGGAATTTGGCTTGTAGATAGCTTGCTAACATCATATTTTTGTACTTTACTTCCCATAACAGTAGTGTAGCATGTGTCGTTTATAATTGAATATTATCTATTACATTTGTTCATAAAGTATTTGGAAAGATTTGTTATATGTTCAAACATTAAAATTAAGATTAAATTAGTTATACGGAACAGTCATTGATCTTATCATTAAAAGCTTCTGATATAATGATTGGATTTTCAATTACTATCAAACCATCTATTATGAATTATTAATTCACATTGCTAGCTGTCGAACTATAAATATATATAATAGAAATTTACTTATAATTTCTTTAACATTCTCTATAAAATCATAAAAATTATATATTAATAACTGATATATCATCATGAAATATTTATATAGTGTCCCCTTTTATAACTTGTGTTAAATCATTCGAATTTAATCTAAAATATATAAATTAAATTATAAAATATAACTACCTGAGCCTCTATCAGAGATCAAATTTTATCTGCCTCTCATATTACTATTATTATGAACATTAAATTCATTTAGTGGCAGCATCACTCTGATTTTCTTTGTTAATTTTTGCATTTTCTCTGCGATATCAGGGTTCTTCAATCTAAAATCGGCTAAATCACCCACTGCCCAATTTATGCCATGCTTCCTAATTTTGTAATTTAGTTTCATTATGATATATTCTTCCACGGGTATAATAATAAAAAGTAGTAGCAATAATATAGAAAAATAGAATTTGTATCATTCTCAAATTATTAGCAATTAAAGAATAATTTGTTTGTAAATTATTTCTACTAGTTATTAACAAAAAATGAAATGATATCAATTAATATAATATTTAAAGGTTTCTCGCTTTTAAAGTATGAATCATAAGCTTACTGACACCTAACTTTCCTACTAATTAAGTTGCTGCTACCATCACCAGAAAACATTTGAGATGAACTGTTGTTATTCCCAAAAATACTTGAAGTCAGGAAATTGCTGCTCTCTTGATTGAATTGGTCTGAAGCAAACTCTGATTTTAACTTGTTTTGCAAGTTTTAAGCATTTTACATATTGTTTCTATTGGTGTTTGTTGAGATTTATATAAGATTAAATAAAAAATAGTATCTTGAGAATTTTGAGTTACAGATTTCTATATTTAATAAAAATGTAGAAACTAATTTACAATTTTATTAGTGAAAGAGCTATTTTTGGGGCTAATCTATTTCAATGGAAAATAAAAAATAATTAAAATTGAGAAAGAAGTACTCAATTGATTATTTTTCTTCCCAACAACAAACCCACTTGTTTTGCCTAAACCCCCCATCCTTGGGAGTGGTTAATCAAATTAATGATTTGCTTGAGTGCTTGTATTTAGCTTTCTCTTTTTGATATTTGATTGAGCAATGTCCTCTTCATCAACTTCATCATTTAACTGCAAAACTAAAATTAATCTTATTAATTATCACTACACAAATCCTGTATTTAATTGGATTTTTAAATCTAATGCATAGTCTTGGAGATATCTACTAGTTTTCTCTTTTTCTTGCCACCTTCATTCTTATTTAACTATTAGCCTGCAACTTTTTTATTACCAGTTTTTGGCACTTAAAGCCTCCTAGAATTATCTTCTTAGTTATTTGAAGACATTTCCGAATCTTGTTGTGGCTATGGTTAAATTGAATTAAAAAAATCAGTGGCCCCCACATTTAAAAGTAATAAATTTCAATCTATGCTAACATTAGAATTTATTTTAATAAACTAAAAAGAGTTTAAATGTTTGAATTTAAATAATTACTGGCGAACTCAGCAACTGAAATCATCTGCTTATTTTTATTGTTAATGGCAGCTTTTCCTTTGACTGGTACGTTATTTGCTTGAGTAGCTGATATTTCCTGGACGCTTTAACTCATTAAGCCAACTCTTTGGGCGTTATAATAAAAATTTTAATACCCCCCCATAAATCAACACCTAATTTCTAAAGTAACTATCAATTTTATCAATTATATTGACATTGTCATTGTTACTATCGAAACTATCATTTGATTAAGTGCTGCTTCTCTCCTCTGCCTTTATCAATCCATTAAACTCACTCTTCACAAAATTACTACTGCCAATTCCACCATTTGAATGTTTTTAAGCTTAATTCCCTAAACTATTGTTAGAATTATCACTTTTATGTTCTTGCTTGACGCCCATAAAACTTGAGATGTTGATTGATGTTTTTACTGGAGAAATTTATTTTTGAATAAAATCAGAGTATCTAATTATTAACATTGAAATCACTATAAACATTAGGGAACAGGGGTTTTGGGGTTATTTGTAATTATATTTTAAAATTTGATACTTCCTGTTAACCTTTGGTTAGAGCACATCCAATCCCATTTGTTAGGCTTAAGTGACTGTTTCTTATATCACCTAGCTACTTTATTTGTAAGTTTTGCTTGCATTATTTGCAATAGATTTTGAGTCAGCTTTTATATTCATTTTGAATTACCCAGTACCAGCAAGCTTTTTCTTATTTTCTTGAATATTGCTCATGTTATTGTTATTGTTAGCATTAACTTATTTTTTCATAGTTTTAATGGTGTTATTATTATTCACTTGCTCATTGCTATAATTATGAAAATAGTAATCTAAAATAGAGTTTAGAGTTTATATATCATCAATCTTTTTTAACATATGTTTTTTAAAATAAATGCAATTTCATTGTTAGTTTCTCTACTGAAAACTTCCTCATTGATGTTGTTGCAAAGATCAAGTAAATCAATTTCTTATTTCACCCCTACATAGTGATTAGAGTCACACCCACTAATATTATTTGTGTTTGGCTGGCTTGCAAATAACAAAAAAATTATCAATAAAATTGGGAGTATATATCAATTACCATTCACAAATAATTGCATCCATTTAAGTGGGATAGTTAGCACTCAAAACCCCGCCATTTTACCCTCCATGCTAATTATTTGATCCATTCCTACCTCAAATTTTAATAATTTCTTAAATCCCCAAATTTCCCAAATTTATAATTAAAATACTTCGATAAATCACCTCCATAAGGTGTATTGTTGCTTCCAAACTATGAACCCTAGTACTATGACAACGAGGGTCTCTGTGACTGTGAGTCGAAGTTCCCTCCATTTTTATTTTCATCCAATCTTATGATGTATGATATATTAGACTGAAGTATTGTCTGTATTTACTTCCACTCTAACTTAGGGCCACTTGTTATCAATTTTAATATTTCAGATAATCATTTTAGTTTCATCTCATAATTGTTGAGCTTAGTCTATGAACTTTGGAGAGAAATCTACAAGAATGCTTGTGTAATTATTTACTTGTTTTTATTTCTTCAATTCAACTCCTGAAGCCATCTAACCAATCTACAGCCTCCTTAAATTTATGGAGTCTTTAAAAGTAAGCTAAGTTGCTGTTACGATTGGCTTTTGACCTTAATTTATCTTATTATTCTTAATCAATTCTCAATTTAAATCTGAAAAAGAGCATTTTTAAACACTCTTGCCCTCAAAAACATCAAACTTAAAGTAAGGTATAATTTTTATTTTTCAAATTAATTTTTCGATTGTGCTATTGATAGCCTCCTACTCATGCGTTTAGGAATATCTCAGCGTAATATTTGTATTCCAAAGTACTCAAAAACAAAGAATACCCTCAAAACTTGAGATTTTAACAATTAAAACTGTGGGATTTGAATTAAGATTTAATTAAGATCTAATTAAGACAACTTTAAATTCTTAATAATTTAAATTAAGAAAGTTACCGCTAATCTTAAATAAAAGTGCAATTACAAATGGATAACGAGCAAGAAAGCTAGACTCAATCCAATTATAGCTAAAAAGGCCATGATTTAAAAAAATATTCATCTATTTTCACTGAGGATATAATACATCCTGTAGATGCTGAACCTCGTGGATTCTAGAGTCTAGTATACCATAAAGGGGATGTAGAATCCAGCGCAAGAAGACGGGGAAGAAAATTCATTTATCATGGAGCAGAGTATCCCTTACTTATCGATAGGGCAAAGTTAATACTCCCAACCAAGAATTAAAATATAGAGAAGCTACTCGAGCTTGAGAAGTTTAAACCTCTAAAAGATTCAAAGGATCTCCTCGGATTTATGTGCAAATACATCCTTAACAAGACTTCCAAGTCTTTTTCAAAGTCTGTAAGAGCCTAATTCGTCGCTGGCCTTGACATTCAGCAAAAAGGAAAAGTAGATTTTAGTTAAATGCAATAACCATACGTGCCTTTCTATACCCCTAAAGGAAATATATTTAATTCATAAAATTCACTAACACCATAAGCCAACTACGGCACTAAGATCCAATCAGAACTCACATCCAATAACTTAAGAGAATACATGCTTTTAAAGCCCCAAGAAAGGTATTAATTTATTGAGCAGATCTGTTATAGGAATAGTTATAGCTTGCTGGAGTTCTTAATTAATCTTAAAACAACCTACTCTTCAAATTTCTGTGATGGAATGTTTGCGCTTATACACGAGCTAAACTTAAACTCTAAAATTGATTTATAGATAAGAACAACACTGTTTGTTCAGTCCTTGCTGTATTACAGAAATGATATTATTGAAATAGATAAAGATCTTCTAAAAAATTCTATGACTCTACTTGCGCAAAGGCCTAATTCGGAGGAAACCTTAGGACTCTCTAACTACATTTTTATCAATGAAGTTGAGCAATTCTCATAAATGCAAGAAGAACTTGCTCTCCTTGACAACAAAAATATTGGAATTATTCCCTTTATGGTGGATACTCTTGCATAATTTAAAGTTGACCCTTAAGTGGTAAGGTTGCTGCCAAATACTCTTTAGTGTTTAAACAAATCCTTCATAAAAGTATTGAAATAAAACAAAGGGCTTATATTGATTGGGAAAATTCCAATAAACCTAGTCAAGGACTTTGTTTAAATATGTGCGCTCTGTCAATCAAGAAACTACAGCGAGCTTGACTAATTAATAAACAACATTAAAGAAACTTTCATTAAAAATGGGACTATCTCGATCAAGTGGACTTTTCAATATTGATAGCTTAAATATCAGTTGAATTGAAAGAAAGAAACCCAAGTTGGATTGGTAAAGTAGCTGAGATAGCTGAAGTGGTAAAATAAATTACTTTTATCTGAATTGAAAAGGGAATCAAAGACAGACCTGACTTTATCGGTGACCTTATTAATGGCAACCTTAACTCCATTAAATAAATAATTAAGATCCCCAAACACGTAGAAGACTTAATCGATTAGTAATTTTACAAAATGGTTGGTATATTCAAAAAGCTCAATAACGGGAATGATCAAGTTCAAAAGTTTTGTTTTGACCTTTAAGAAAATATAACGAAGCAATCTTAGTAAATCAAATTATTAGAAGCAATCTTAGGATTCAATTTTTGACACAATAGAAGCTTTGCTTATCCTATTCTATGTGGACAAGAGAGATATTTCAATTTATCAACGTATGCATCGGTAATGGTAAAACTCTGCTTTGTGCTGTAATTGCAGTAATGATGACAAAGAATTACAAAGAAGTACTATATTTTTGGGGCAAATATGATTATCTTATTCTGCGGGATGAAAAGAGATTCCAAAACACTATACTTAAAAGCAATTTGAATATAAATTACAATTAGTAGGAGAATAAGCTTTGGGTTTACTTCATGACCTAAAAGTATTTCGAAAGTTAGGTATAGAATAAACCGTTCAAAGAATTCTTGAAGAACTCGATCTTAATTGTCGACGAGTATGACTGGCTCATTTTTGAAGGCTCCCTACTGCAATGTCAGACGGGATTCACTTCTTTAGGATTCTTCATAAGTTAATATGCTTAACAGGCTCGACGATCACCTAGAAAGAGGAGATCTGCTTAGATGTGGCATATAGGGCAAAAGAGATAAAATTCCCCACATTATCTTCCTTAGAATTGGATAAAACGGTTTATACCTCTTATATTTTAATTAATTCCGGATAGATAGACTACTGTAAACACCTATATGAACTCTGCATGAAGCAAACAATGTAAACCCCTGTTATTTTTAAAGCTTCTGGGGCTTATTAGATAATCGACTCTTACTTCAAAAGATATTGGGAGCTTTAATTCTATAGCATGAAAGGAGTTAAGGGATCTAAAGCGGATGCATACTTGGAGGGCAAATTTAAAGTAAGAAATAGCAACAAAAGATTTGGGGTCTTACTTTTAACTGATATGCAAGGCAGGGGATCAGATCTATAAACGTCAAAAGAGATTGATGATAATGGTGGTCTTTACCTTATCATATGAGATGTATTCTCAAGGAGATTAACATAGTAAATAATAGGAAAAGTTGCAAGGCTAGAGAATAAAGGATAATGGAGGCATGCTTTGCTAATATCAGGCTCGTAGGACACAGTTGAGCAAGCTATACAATACAGATATTTGTTTCTGAAAAATGAGAATCATATAAAATTCTCAAAACTTCAGACAATCCTGAGCTAATCCTACTAGCAATAATAAAACAAGCAGACTCCTGAATAAAATTAAATTGATGACTCTACTCATGAAGAATAGGTAGATGAGGGTTAGAGGGAGATTAGCTCATTTGAGGATGTAAAGAGTTTCATTTTGAAAGCTTAATTCATCAACCTAAAAATAAAATACATATTTCAAATAAGTCACAACTTGATGGAGCTGCTTCGAAAGATGTTTCTAAGCAGAACTCCAGCACATCCTTGAATAATTAAAAGTGTTGAATTGTAAAGATGAGGCCCCTTTAGTAAGCTCTAAACCCCAAACTCCATAAGCAGGAATCAAAAAGATTTTAATCCAAAATGACTAGGATTTTAATCTAAGCTTGGTGAATGAAACCAAAGAGAAATGTTTCATAAAACGAGATATTAAAATTAAAGAAAAGACAGATAAGCAAGCTAAGATTGAAGTCTTGAAACTGAAAAAGTCTTAATCCAACTCAGTGAAAGAAGCTGCTATCAAAAGTAAGATAGATATCTTAGTTAAGAGCAAAAGCCAATTTAAAACAGAGATGATCTCTAATATTTTATAAAAGAGAGTTACAATATCCAAGGTCAAAGAATGAGAATTGAAAGTGAACAGTGGGATAATTAAACTTATGCATGTTGTATGTAAAGTTTGTGGGATCATTTGTATTTAACTTTTGTAAATATAATAATAAGATTTAATGTTTTTCAATTCAAATTCATTGCATAGCATCATTGTTGTTATTTAAATTGGAGTTTTGAAAAAGTTGGTTTCCATCTTCGTTAATAATTTCTGATTAATACAAGTGCATTACCAACGATTTATATTCATTGAGCTAGTCCAATTACTCTTGAAGGTTACTCATCTCTTGCCGAACATGCTTATTTTGCTAAAAATATTTTTATTTGCTCTAATTTAGTTATTGCTCTTCTTATTTGACCTCTTCAATTTCTTGGTGTCGTCGTTTTCTTAAAGAGCCTGGCTTTAAAAGGAAAGCTGACCGTCCTTTTTGCCCTAAATTTAAAGTAAAAGAAAATAAAAATTATTGCTAAAGTTCAATGAGTTGTTGAGGGCCTGGACAAATTCATGTCGCATCCCTACGATCATGTTTTAGGATTTATTTAATCTATATCTTCGGTCTTCTTTAGCTTTTTAAACTATTTGCTGTGTGTGTGCCTTGAGGATCGATAGTCATTATCATATCAAAAATTCATTGCTTGTTGGAGCCAGTCACATTGGTCTGGAAGGAAAGAAAGTGCTAGCTAATTCCTTTAAGCAAAATCAATAAAGTCATCTGATGTGAGCCCCTCGATTTATGGAATGGCAGGAACTATTACTTTATTTCTCTTGAGGTACTAAGAAAGTTTAGATAATAAAGTCTTACATTTTTCTCTCCATTTATTATACTCTTCAGAAAATATACGTTGGTACAAGTCAATTTTGGAAATATTGCGTTGCACTCTTGAGTAAGAAACTCGTAGAGCTCTTTCTTACTTCCAATCTTTTAACGTATTTAATTTACGTTTACTTCAGTGAGGCCTGCGCCCCCGTCCATATGTTGATGCCAAAATCTTAGGTTTAAGTTTAAAGTTTAAATTATAATGATTTTATTTGTAATTATTAAATAAGGAAATTAATTAGGGGCTATTTGGTATCAAGAAAAATTCCTTACATAAACACAATTATATTTAAAGCAATCCTTCTTCACAAAAATTTAATAAGTAAAACTCTAGATGAACCATTTAAGAACTTTGAATCAAAGATCACAGATTTTTTCTAGAAAACAATTGTTGACGATTATAGTTAATCTGGGGATGAAGACAAGTCGTCAGATGAGCTTGTATATTCAAATTTCTTAATAAATCAGAACTCTTAATACTATACCTCAAATCTTTTATTGTGCGAACCTCATCATATTCAGCCTATCTAAATTTAGTTGCTCAGAAATTAGGATGTTAGTTAGATAGAGAAGCAAGTATTGCAAAAAGTTAAAGCAGGAATGCCATAATACTATATCAAAGATCCCAGAAAAGTTGCCTTGAATATTCAGCCTAACTCTTAGACATGGAGTATGTTAAGCCAAATAGATGTTATGAAATCTATTCTAAAAGCAATTATCATTGTAAAAACGTTAAAGCAGTTGGACGTAAGTGCAGAAGAGGAGTTACTGCAAAAACTTGAATATGAGAACGCGAAAAATGAGCATTAGCTAAAACTTATAAATAGCCAAATCTAGCAAAGCGTAGATAGCTCAGCAGGGTACGATACAAGAAGCTTAAGTAGCTTAAATGAGACAAATGCTAAAAACAAAGCGCAATTTAGGGTGCAGAAGAAACTTCCCAGTCAATTGAAATTAAAAATTAGTTAATTGAGGAGCATAAGGTGTCTATAAGTAGTGTTTAACTACGCTATTAGATGTCCAGGACATAAATTTTAAACTTTGCACGACTTAGTTAATCAAGTATGGTTGCGATAAAAAA
The DNA here is from genome assembly GCA_000711775.1 of Oxytricha trifallax. Lineage (NCBI taxonomy): Eukaryota > Ciliophora > Spirotrichea > Sporadotrichida > Oxytrichidae > Oxytricha > Oxytricha trifallax. Next base: position 10,114 of record ARYC01002138.1, read on the forward strand.
TAATACTTTTTTTAAACAAAGATAGCTAGCCTTTCCTGAAATGCTGCATATAAGATTTCATATATATTAACGGAAGTTTTAACAGCTGTGGGGAAGTGTAGCGGCATGTGCAGAATCAGACTGGTTGCAGAATGTCTATTTCAAGGATAAGAGTATTCTTGAAAGAAGAAAGAAATCTTAGATTTAGAAAGCAATATTGTAGGAATACATTTGATTTGGGAAATTGAAATTAAAATAAATAAAAAGTTAATATAATTATTGGCAGTTAACTTTCTGGAAACCTAGACAATATGGTACTTGTTCGATAGAGAATTGAAAATCACCTGGACTTTACTATTGGCAGTACCCCTCTATCGCATCGCAGAAGCGAGATAACGCGACTTTAATTTTTGCATTATAATCAACTAAACAAATCACCCAAAATTAAAGTCGCGTTATCTCGCTTCTGCGATGCGATAGAGGGGTACCACCATTAGTAAAGTCCAGGTGATTTTCAATTCTCTATCGAACAAGTACCATATTGTCTAGGTTTCCAGAAAGTTAACTGCCAATAATTATATTAACTATTTATTTATTTTAATTTCAATTTCCCAAATCAAATGTATTCCTACAATATTACTAAATTCCTAGAGTGAGCATCTAAAAGTCCAAAATTTAGAGGTAGATAGCAGCGTTCTACTTTATCCAAAATATTTTTGAATGGAAAACTATAATTAATATAGATGAAAGCCAATTTAGGTACAGTCATAATAGATCAAAGTCTTGGAAGTCACGAGGTTTACTTAATCACACCACTTAATCTAAAAGATTAAATTAAATAGGAATAGTAGCAGGTCTTTCCAGTCAAGACGAGGCATACTTTGTTGTAAATAAAGGGAAGACCTGTATTCAAACTGTCTATTATTTCCTATTGCAACTAGTGAACCATTTAAACACCAAGGATTAAAATTTGAGAGAGAATCTGATTATTATGCTTGACAATGCATCCTACAATAGGAGTGAATTTTTGACAAGAAGGCTCAGACTTCCTAACATACCAACATTGTATCTTGGTCCTTACCATTTCATGCTTGCCCCTGTGGAAAGATTATTTGCCTAAATTAAAAGAAGGATAACTTCTAATTAATAAAACAGATAATCCTAATTACATGCTCAAATTAAAACTAAAAAAAAAGAATTTAAAGTAGGTGAGCTATGCTTAGTTCTATTTTCTTGCTGAGTAAATCTAAGGCATTGATTCAAAACCCCAAAACTCCTTCAGGAGTTTAATTGAGTTTTTAATTGATAAAAGCAGACTATTAGTGCATACTTTATTAGGGTTTTAATTGGGTTTATGTAGAGGTTTAATGTTTAAATGTATTGTATATTAGTGTGTATAAGAGGTGCTTTATTTTTACTATTCACTCAAACAATACCTTGTCATCACGAAGTAACTTTTTAAACTTAATTTCTCCTAACCATATAATTATCTAATCGATTGTATGTTATGCTCTGTTGTTAGGCTTCATGATAATTTACTCAGCCATATCTCTCATTTTACCTTTTATCTTATTTTGCTCTTGATACTGCTGGATTCTTTGCTTTGAATCTATTTCTCTTCTATAATTGTAATAGTAATTTCTTTGCATATCGCACTCTTTTATTATTGCTGCTAGAGCTCATATATCCCACTTAATATCTCCATCCCTCAAGTCTTCTCTCTCTCTGGAAAATATCTAGGAGTGCCACGAAAGTTGGCTAGTCCTGAAGGCTCAACTCTCTATGATCTATTGAAGTTTATTATAACCACTCTGAGAGGTGAAAAGTCCAGCATTATGTTTTCAGGATTTAAATCTCTGTGCACGTATCCTAAAGTATGTAGCTCCTCATTACCTTTGCAGACATTTGTTAGAATAAGAGGTAGTTACTTTGGACACCTTTAGTCTTGAATATAGTTTCTTAATATCATTGGCGAAAAGCTACATGATTTTATGCAAGAAGAATTGCTTCAAGTTTAATTATAAATCTGCTCTGTCTATCCCTTGCTTTACAAAGAGATTGATACTCATTGAAAAACTCCATTTGATTCTTTTCATCGCATTTAAAGTTATTGAATGGATAAATCTTGTAAGCAAACTGCTTATCAGTTATGACTTTTTTCTAAATTATATCCTCAATAATAAGATAACTTTCTTTGCACTCAGTTTGGCCAATTATATTCAATATTGGAAGCTTGAGTTAATGCATTTTGAGAGTAACTTTTACTATCTAAGAGCCAGGGAGGTTTCTCGCTACTTTAATGAGTTTATTCTCTTTCTTTACTCTATGCTCCAGAGATTCTAAAGGGTCTCTTGGCTTTCTTTTCTGAAAAAAATACTTCACCAGTCTCAGGATCTTTGACCTCAAACTTCTTACCATGGTGTTTTTCAAGGTGATCTTTTAGATCTCTTGAATGATTTTATTACTTATTACAGTAAGGGCAAAAATATTTTCCATCTATCTTATCATGCTTAAGATAGAGCTTGGGTTTGTTAGAATACTGCTCTAAAGTATAACGTTTGAGAGCAGATTTATAAGTAAAATTCTTTTAACACTCTTCACAAAAATGTTCTATCTTTATTTCTTTTTTCTCTTCCTCCTCTTCAGCCATTTTTATTGGTATCTCGCATTAAATTTCTTTGCTCAACATTTATATTTAGCAATTGAATTGTTATTCAAATTCAGAGATCTAAGGTAAGAAAATTTAAGGTTCATCTTAGGTAGAGGAATCACAAGTCTTAATTTTCTTTTGATTCATGAAAGAAAGGTTTTGCTGGCTAATGCCAAGCAATGCCGCTTTTCTAAATAAGTTACTGCTCATTTTATAAATAATTTTCATAATTATATAAGCTGTTTAAATTCTACCTTTATACAAAAGTAAGAGCATATTCTTAAAGATTTAGAGAGGTTTAAAGGTGTCTGAGTGAGAGACATTAGTTTTATATTTCTTAACATTAGAGATAAATTATATACTAATTCATCCATTTTATACATTAAAATGCACCTAAATGTGTTTTGTGAAATTAGGTGGACCTCATAAATTTGTTATTGTAAATTTAGGAGGTTAAGTTAAAAAATTTAATTTTTTTAATTTACCATCTAATACGGTTTTGAACTTTAATTTAACCTCCTAATTAAGTTTCAAGTAAATTAGGAGCACCACCAAATTAAATTAATTATTATTAGGAGCAATTTAATGGAGATAGATTGATAAAAAGGGAAATCAATCTGTGAAACTTGGAGCAATTTTTTTCAATGCTTCTCCGCATATCTTTTCAAAGTTGATCACCAGTAGATCCTCCCTATTTAGTAGTAAGATTTTAATAAACTTAGAATGGATATCCATAATTTTAAATTTCATTTACATTTCTAGAAAGAGGAAGCAAGATGGAGTCTATGAATGATGCAATGAAGAGAATTTAATCTCAAGATTTAATAGGAAAATTTCGAAGTAAAGAGGACCTTTATAGATATTTGGTATAGCAAGGTAAGTTCTTAAGTAAGATTAATAAATCCATTATAGTTGGATTATTCTTGCCGACTAAGGAGGGAACTAAAATCTCATTCTTAAAAGCCTTACTGAGTGAAGAGAAAAAAGCTTTTAAGTCTAATGAAATTAGGATGATAGAGATACCTAACTACTCTGAAATTTCAGTAACAAATCTCTATGATGATGCTTTGAGTGATACAGATGTTGCTCTCTACCTTCCATCAAAGCTGCAACTCTCTAATAAGTTGCCAGAGAGAAACTTCTTCTTTGGTGTCCTTGGAACTCTGAAACCTGAGTACTTAAATGAAGTAATATAAGAAGCTCACAAGAAACGCTACAGCATCTATCCTGAAGAGAAAGAGAAGCAGGGAATAAAAATAAGTGATGCTGTAAGAACTTCAAAAGCATCCATTCATCTCAAGTAAGCTTAGACTTTTACTTTATAGAAAAACCTGGAACTGCTATTTACTTGATGAAAGAGCATACCAAATTAAACAGAGAGAGAAAGTCTTAAGTAAAACATGAACTCAGTAAAAGACTCTACAAAGATTTTTAAAAACCAGATGAGATGAATATAGATTCTGGAGCTTGAACTAAGAGAAGAAACATGGGCCTAAGCATGCCATTAGAGGAAGAAAATAAAGATAAGACAAATCCTTTTATGAGCTAATTTAATATGTGAATATATTCACTCACTTAAATCTAAAAATTATTTATAAACACAAAATCTTCCTTCTCAAGCGCATACTTTAGCTTTATCATCGCTGACTCTCTTAGCAGCACTCTTAATAAAATCAACTGTATCTATCTTCAAATCGTGCATCAAGTGATATAGCATAAGTTTCTTGCAGTGTCCTTTCAATAACCCCTAATATAACTCAATTCCATTGAACTGAGGACTGTAGGGAACATTAAATACAGGTGTTATGTTTAATCTTTCATATTCCCTCCTTGAGTCTTTAGTTTTATGGACTGATAGTATGTATTATTTAATCTTAATAGAGCGAGGGTGGATAACATAAGTCTCGAGCCCATTATCTTCGTTATTCCACAAAGTATAGCATGAGTTTAAACCTTAACCTTATAATCATATACTTCGATGTTGCTGTACCTCTGGTACCAAGACTTTGATATGAAAGTATTAAAGGTGAATACTGCCTCATAAGCGTGTATGAACTTAATATTATGCTCTAATGAACTCTGCATTTAATCGAATATATAATTCAAATTATCCTTATAAAATGGAACAATAAAATCAATCACTCTATTAATGCGATTGACAGTCTTGTAATAAATTCCATTCTTTTTATATATGTTGGCTATAGATTATGCAGAGATGTGTAGCTCAGGAAATTGGCGATGGAACATCACAGCTCTCTAAGCCAGAGAGAAATGAGCCCAGTATTTTAATGTCTTATCATTAATGAGATAATCAATATGATGCTGCTGAAATTTCAAAGGTCTTCTAGGCTTAGAATTAAGCTATAATCTCTCCAAATCTAATGCTAATAGACAGTGCAACCTTACAGTAGCAGGGGATTTATGAAGTAGCCTTGCAATAGATGTATAGTTAAGGATAGGGCTTACTTGATCACTATAATCATGACATCCATAACGCAGTTTAAACAATAAATCTATATATTCGCTGTTTTAAACTGACCTCAAGCCTCGCATATACTCACTTAAATTACTAATATTTAAACATTAAACGCCTACATAAACCCTATTAAAAACCCTAATAAAGTATGCACTAATAGTCTACATTTATCAATCAAAAACTCAATCAAACTACTGAAGTGGTTTTGGATTTTTGATTGTTTGTGGGCTTAAAAATGCTTCCCAAAATCTTTAACTAGTGCCCTCAACAAAATAAGCCTTAATAATATCTGAGAGTAGCCCTGACAACATCATAGAAATTTTATAGTAGGTTAGTGTAATCACTGGTAAGATTAACACTTTGAACTTTAAATTTATTAATTATTTAAAGATTTTAAAATGTAAAATATTTAAAAAGGACTAGTTTATATTTCATAAAAAACACCTTAAATTACTTATAATATTCTATAGTTTAGTTTAATGAAATTACAAATTAAAACTATTTTGAGTTTAAAAATTATATTAAAGTCATAAGTTAAAGATAGATTTATTAAAGAAATTATTTTGATATAATATAAAATAATTTATTTCTAATATTTATAAGTATTTATTTGACGATTTCTAACTTAAATATGTAAGAATTCACAATTTTACAATAATAAAACTTAGAGCGGATATCAGTTTATATATAGCGCATTTTAAATTAAATTAATAAAATCAATTTATAAGCTTATTTTTAAATGTGATTATTTAATAATTAAAATTTGCTTTATTATGGTAAGTCATCCTCTAAAAGTGTATTTTATAAATAACCATTAATTTTTTATCTAATAGATATATTTTTACCCTATTAAAGCTTTTATAAGTGAAAGTAATTGTTTTATAAATTTAATTTTATCATTTTTTTAATAGGGCTGATATCAGCTCTTTATAATAATTAATATATTAAATGGATTTTAGTAGTTATTGTAAATGTTAACTTAAATTGTAAGCTTTTTTTTATAATAATAATACTATTATTTAATTTTATATCTAAGACATTTATAATGAGCTGATATCAGCTAAAAATAGTGCTGATGTCAGCGCTATCTAATTTTTAATACAAACTAATATTAAAACTTAATAAATTGTGTTTTACGTTTTATTTAAACACTTTAATTTATAATACTTATGTATTGGCTAATAAAAAGTCACAAATAATTTTGACTTCAATAAGTTACATATAAACTTCAAAGTTAATTTACTTTCTAATTTATTATTGTCAAAAATTTCATATTAAAAAATTATACTTTTGATTGGAGTTATTTTAAAAATTATATAAAGATCAGCACACTAACTTATATAGACCTTTTTAGATAAGCCATCTATTTATAAGAGCTTTAAAGTTTTTGGAAATAACTCTTAATATCAATTGCATTTATTTGATAGATTTAATCAAAAGCGCTGATATCAGCGGTAAGGAGAGCTGATATCAGCTAAAAAAATTATAACAAAATATATGAATAAAAAGAGCTGGAATTATAGAGTACTTTTTTGTTTAAATAAGCAATAATTTAATCATAAAATACTAAAGCAACCAAGCGGTAAGTGAAGTAGATGAAATATGAATGACACTAGTAATTCTTTAAATTATCTTCTTATGTAAATTTGAGGGTGGTTATGACAAATAAATTGCCTTATATACATTTTTGGACCATATGATACTATTTCATGAAAAGAGTATGATAATAAAATTAATAAATAAAGTTAAACTAAAACCTAGGAAGGACTATTTCAAATTAATTACTAAAATATAATAATAGATTTAAAATGGGTTGGAATTATGAATTAGCTTTGTTACTTGAACATATGTTAACAATACGTAACCTTAAAATCAAATATTTATTCTACGACCAAACTTTCAGCATAAATCCTAGAAATAAACTAATAAGCCAATAAATAATTATAACTTACTATCAACACAATGGGAAGAGGCAAAGATGCAAAACTAAACATAGCATCCTACAACTAAAAGGAAAATGGAAGCAGAACGGCATATCTCTGCTTGTATTGCAGACAATTAAACAAACTAAATCAGCATATGTCTTCAAGAAATATAAATGAGCACGTAAAAACTTCACACAGAACTTTTCTCTCAGACCAGAACATTTCTCTTATACATTTTAAAGCAGTTGAGGGCAGAGATTATTGAAAATACGAGCCATAAAATTTAGGAATTTTAGAAACCGGATGCAAAGAACGCAATAAAAAAAAAACTTAATATTGCAGGGATTAAATAAACTAATTAACTAGAGACTACAACTCATACGAAAGCGGTGATGAGAAAATGGAAATTGAGAAACAATAATTTAATGAAGTTTTTTCAAAATTTTAGGATAATTGATTTCTAAATTAATTAGAATAAATGAATACCACGACAAATGAGAAGCTAGATTTTTAATGTGAACTTAATGAGCAGCTTCTATGCAAATAATTATGATAAATAATTTAATTAAGTGACAATAAATTCAGAAATAAAATAAAAAAGCTGAGAAAAGAATTATTGATTTTATCACACCAGAAAATTAAAACAAAAAGGTTGCCCAGAAGATTAAAACTTTATCAAATAGTTAGGTACATCTTGTTGAGTTCTCAGAACAAAACCTCTAGCATTAAATATAAATTTATAACAATGATCTATTAGACAGTAATTTACAAAAGTAGGACACAGTTAACAAATGCTTTAATTATCTGCTTGAACTTGTGGAAGAAGTCTTAAATTATTTATACTCAGAACAATAGATGATAATTAGTGACACTATTCAACAAATCTAGCAACAAAGTTAAGTAGATTTCCTAAAGATTAAAGAACAAATTGATGAAGAACGATAACAATATGATAAAATCTTTGAAACTTATCAAAATAGCCTAGAAAAATTAGATGAAAATTTGGAAATAAACTTAAAAGAATTAAATAAAATCCCCTCAATCCCCATTAATGTAGATTTAACTAAAAAAGGCTTCTGCAAAAGTTAATCAAGTGTCTATTAGAAGATATACGGATAAAAGTTTTCTGCAGTGGCAATAGACTATACCTGGCCAATATATTTTAAAACTGAGAGCGGAAACTAGTTTATTCCTTATAAAACCTTATCTATGAAAGATCTATATAAACTAGAAATCGAAGACTTACAATATTAAGGCTATCTTTTCATGTGGACAGTGGCTCATAAATTTGTTGATGCTATTGCCTTCATGCTTATAAAATGTTACAGGCAAGAAAATAATATTTATAATTTTATATACTTATAGAGTTGTTGATTCTATATGCTGGGTAAAGAAAGGTTAAAATATATAAGAAATAATAATACAAAAAATGACACGGGTATCACGTTCGCCATAGCAATGAAATTTGCCTCATAAGATTAAAAGGAAATCTTCCACCTACTATGAATTCTTTTACTACTGACGATATCATTGAAACCATTCCTGGAAAGAATTCAGAAAAACCAAAGGAGTTAAAAGACATCATTGAAAAAATGTGCCCAAGTGGACACTATTTAGAGTTATTTGCGATGGAGAATAATTTAAGAGTTGGTTGGTGTCAGTCGGTAATGAGATATGAGTCTAACTGTTAATTAATTTTTATTTGTATATATATTTCGTTCTATACTTCAAAATTTTACCTTATTAATTTTAATAGAAATTTATTGATTATAAACTTGTAATATATGAGACCATGAATTCCTGGGAAGATTTTTTAAAGCAATTATTTTTAAAAGGATAATAATATTTTGATGAATGGAAATTTGATCATAAATTATTAATAATTAGTTATTAGTTATAATAATTACTTAATTTTCTCTAATTATATTTATGGAAGACACTGGGACCTATATTCAACAGACTCGAGCATCAAACAACACTAAGATTTTTGACAGCCTCAACTAAATTGAAACTCCAACACTCCTATTTCGGTGAGAATGCAGTTGAAGTGATTCTAATATGGAGATATGAAATCTAAAATTAAGCGAAGCTATAGAGCAATTATTAAAATTCCTCTACTTTCCTTGGGAATTCTTAATATGAATACTACAGCAACGAGAGTGAATTCCACACTATCAGATTTAAAGCAAGTTGATAAGAAATGTTTTTATCATTGCCAAGCAGAAGGAGTTCTGTGCCCTCAAAGCTTTAGATAGAATAGAAGCTAGCTGCAAGCTTGTTGAAAATTGCATTTCTACATAAAAATCTATTGAACTTCAGAGCTTAATTCATCACAGTTTGGTATTGTTCTTGTTAGATAAATACATAAAATTTAAATATTAATTATTGCATTTATATTTCTATTCACTCTATTTTTCTTATTCTTTTAATTATTTTAATTTTAATGATTTTTTTTAATTTAAAATATTATTTTTAAGCATGATTCTTATTGATTAAACTTGATGACTATGACTTTTATTTTATCTATTTCAATTCTCTTTAATAATTTATAATTTATTTTTTGAGGAGGGGATGTTTCCTGCCCTATACGGAAGTTTCTACCCCTTCTGTAGTTTAATGCCCCCAACATTAAACTTTATAATTTTTTGCAATAAAAATATTAGAAACATATAAATTTTTATTTAAATTACCATTACCATATACTAAACATCCTTTAATAATTATAATTTTCAAATGCTAAAAAGATAATTGTTTTTTATTGAAAAGATCTGATTCATTAAAATTTGAATTCTTTAATAAGATATAAATGATATTATATGCTAGATTATAAATAACTATATCTTAATTGATGATTAAGATTCTTAGAAATTTATGAGTATCATATTTATATGTGAAAGGGTAGAAAATTTCCGAATGGGGCAGGAAATTTTCCTCCTTGGGTACATATAAAATTTTGAAGCAGGAAACTTACTTCCACACCCTATTATTCGATTAAAATTAAATAAATTTCTTTCATATTTTAGTTTGTCACAATATAATAAATAATTAATACATTTTTATCTGATTTTAAGTTTATTTTAATTTATTTACTTAAAATAATAATTACTTCAATTTTTATCATTATTTTTCATGTTTTTTTTATAAAACCTTATTCATATGTTTTTTAGTGATTAAAGTGTGAATACGAATTTCTTTAAGAATGTTGGGTGTTTGTGTATTTTGGAGCTAGAAACCAGTCACTCTCTGACAAGCTAATCTCATATTCTTAATAAGAAGAAAACTTGATGAGAAGTGACAACTGCATCTACTCCAAAATGGGAAAAAGATAAGCAATGTGTGGCTATTCACTAAGATGCAAGGAAATTGAACTCTTACTGATAGTAATGTTTTACAATATTAGCAGCCAACAAGCAAGTTAAACTTTATCAAGACATCCTTAATCTCAGTCGGATACACCGAATACAAAGATAGCTCTGAATTTTACAACCAATCAGAAGATCCTTAAAACTTAAAGGAATCTAATAACTACGAACTAACTCATGTTTTTAAAAATTAATTTAATATAACACTATATTAAACAATGATTAATAAATATATATATTTATTAAATTTTTAGTATTCAATTCTTCTCTTTTGACTTGTTTAATAATCAGATATTATTTTCTATTATCAAAGTATCAACTTGCTCTAAAATATTTTATTGATAATTTAAAGCATGTCTAGCCTGGACCATCAACCAAAAGAATATATTTTGCATTTTAATTTTTTATTAGTATATAATTTATTATTGATAAAAATTTTAAAACTTAAATATTTAAAAAAAACTAATTATATGATAAAAGATTAATTTCTTCTATTTAGGTACATTTAACTTTATTTTAAACCCATTATTATAAATATATGTTTTTGGTTATTATTAAATTTATATTGTGGAGAAGATATTAGGTACATTACAAATTTTATTTAATATTAGTTAGCTTGCACACTATTATGTATGTCTTTATACTTAAATGGCTAATTAGAATTCATTAAATTATTATTCTTGATAGGAGAAAATAACTAAAGAATAATCTGACCGTTACCAGCAAATATCATAAAAAAAACATAGTTATTTAAATCTTTTTTGTGAAATTTATAATTGTAATATTTTTTGGATAAGCAACAATCATTTACTTCATGAATTTTATAAAGAAATAATTACTGATGTGAAGAATAAGATGATCAGGATTAATGAAAAATTAGAGAGTGATAAAACTCAAAATATCATATCCAATATAATATACCAAAAGTTGACTAGCTTTTTAAATCCGAAATTATAATAAATTAGTAAAGAAACTGAAATCTTAATAAAACTGAATATCATTGGACAGCGCTATAATCTTGTCTTTAATCTTATGAGATAATCTAACTTAATCAGGCAGGGGATTATGTAAATTTCATGATAAAGTCAATAATAATTATTGATGATAACAATAAATAAACTATTCATTTCTTTGATATTATTGCTACTCTATTCAAATCATAGCATTTATCACTTTTGTTGCATTTAGCGCAGGTGCTTATAATATCTAATTAGACTAGTCTTATAAAGCTCATTATAGGTGATTTAGTTCTTTAAGGTATATCTTGTAGATTTTTATAGCATCTGATTCAAGATTGGGTACATTTCTTCAACTGGAGTTCCCTTTTAGAACATAAGAGCTTTTCATTTTCCACAAATTTACCAGCTTATATTGCTTTATTTGGAGCTAATTTTGGTGATGCAGCAATGAATACAATCCCTTCTACTTTTTCAATCATTAATTACATACACAAATGTGACATAGAGTCAAAAAAGATTGCATTTAATGCGCCATTAAGTAATAATTGAACAATTTTCTATTAAAAACACTAACTATAACGAATAAAATATGCATATATCGCCAAAATATGATTGAACATTTAGATGTTCTAGTAAGTCAAAATCATTCTTACTATGACAATCTAACATTAGGGTTGTAATATATACATTAGTGCCTTATACCACAAAATAAATCTTCCCAGCTATTAATACTTATTGAGTACCTTCGATTTAACAAGCTATATTAATGCAATGAATGTAACTTGGAATATCAAGTTAATTAACCTAACTAATCGTGCTCTATTTAAATTTTAAAGAAGATATTTGAAATTCTGGTTCAATTAAAAGCAGTTTATAATTTAAATAAATATGTTAGTTGTTAAATTCTTTTGTCTAACTTTATTTTTTTAATAAGCTTATAATAAAGATTTATGAATAACTATCAATGAATAATTGCCATTATTGATAATTAAACAATTAAATTAATTTAATAAATTTAGCTTTAGCAATCTGCTGAATCAATAATATAGTTTATTTTCAATAAAAATTGGGTGAATATGATAATTAAGAGTATCTTGCAATTTAATTAAATAATAATTCTTCTTGCTTAAAATTTATATGAAGACACAAGAAATATAATATAATCTAACTAATCAAAACCCCAAAACCCCTTAATGAGGTTTATAAGTGCTTTGATTTGTAGGGAATTTGTTAGGGGTTGGGGTTATTAATAGGTTTTAATGTGAAATTTATAGTAAATGTGATTAATTTAATCACTCAAAATGCACTTTAGGATCATGTGGGAGAGGTCTGAAGTTTATCTTACTTAACCACAACTCTATCTGCTCTAATATTATGTCTGATCTAGAGTTTGGTTTTAATATTATTGATTCTGCCATTTATTTTAATGATTTAGAGACTCTGGTTTTGTCTATAAATTAATTGATTCTTTGCTTAGCATCTTTCTCACACCTAGTAGCGTAGTAATCGTTGCGAGGCATATCGCACTCTATTATTATTGCTGCTAAAGCCCACTCATCCCATTAATAATCTCCATCTCTCCAGTCTTCTCTTTCAGGATAATAACCTGGAGTTCCCATAACACTTCCTAGCCTTGATACTTCCACCCTTAATGCTCTGTTGAAGTCAATAATTGCCACTCTTACAGGTGAGAAGTTTATCATAATATTCTCAGGCTTCAAATCTCTATGAACAAAGCTTAACTTATGTAACTCTTTTATACCTTGTAAGGTTTAGGTTTCTATCAAAGCAAGCTACTTATGATTCCTTTGATCAGTAATAAAATCTCTGAGGGTCATTTCATAGAGTGGGAGTCTGAGAGCCACATGATCCTTGGCAAGAAGAACAGCATCTAGATTGATTAAGTAACTACACTCTTTAAACTTAGCTTTAGTGAGTACTTGATACTCATTTGTAAACTCCATCTGATATTTATCATCACTTAAGAGATAGTTGAAGGGATACACCTTGTATGCGTATTGATGATCATAAATAACTTTCTTATCAAAGAGTCTTCTATTATAAGGTAGCTTTAAAGAGAAGTGTCTAGGTCAATTTAAGCAAGAACCGGTATTTTCTTGTATTGAATCTTGATCATAATTTTTGTTATTTCAGAGGTCAGTTGGTTGCGTGCCTTCTTAACTTACTCTAACTCTCTAGCTTATTCAGGTACTACGACCTTAGAATATTCCCTCGCTTTTCTTTTGTTTAGAAGCTTCAGCTCAACTTCATGATTCTTAACTTCTATATCTTTCTTGTGAGCTTTTAATAGATGCTTCTTTAAGTCTCTTGTATGAGAGTATTGCTTATGGCACTCAAAGCAGTCATACTTTCCATCTATTTTATCATGCTTTAAGTATACAGTAGGCTTGGCTTCTTATGTCTGTACCAGCTTGATTTATGAGCAAAATCTCTCTCTCACATAACTCACAAAAATAGACTTCAACTTCTTCAGTTTGTATAGGAATTTAATTAATACCTTTCTCCTCCTCTCTTTACAATTGTTTGCCATTAATTTTCTATTATTAATTTCTATTTTAATAACAGAGACCTCAAGTGATAGATCTGGTAGTTCTTTAAGAGAGTTCATCTCACACCTTTCACACTTTTTATTGCTGCCAAAGGTTAGTCTCATTTAGTCTGATGGAACTGCTGTTGTTTTTCTTAAAATTTTAGCGCACATATTTAAATTTGAATTTAAAATTATTAAACTGCCCTTTAACTGAGAGCTT